>VYZP01059235.1:75026-97849 GCA_013400635.1 Hypocryptadius cinnamomeus
TGAGAAGCAAGGTTTTGTTGCTGCTGGCTACCCTTATTTCTCACACTTCATGTTATAATCTTTGGCATGACCATGACTGTCCTTGAGCTCAGAGCGTTGCTCAGATTTTCTGCCTCTGTGGTTAAAATAATCTTGAATTGTCATTTTAATGTAATATTTAAAGAGTAATATATAAATATTACTCTTTAAATAATAATAATATTAAATAATAATAAATAAAAAGTTTTCTCATTAGTGGCTTGTCATCTACAGTAAGGCTGTATCTACCTAAAAGTTCTCCAGCACTCTGAACCAAATTTCTTGTTTTCCTTTTCCTTTTAATTAAAATAATCTTTGACTCAGTGGTGTTTGGGTTATTTTAAGGCAGAAAACGAAACAAATACCTTCTACTGAAATGCAAAAAAAAATTAAAAAAAAAAAATTAATCTCTTTTTTTTCCTATCAATATTCTGCTCAGCAGGAACCTTTGTTGCATGTTCTCTAATCACTGCTTCCCTCACACAGGGTCTGGAAAATCCTACACCATGATGGGTACTGCTGATCAGCCTGGATTAATCCCTAGACTTTGCAGTGGACTCTTTGAAAGAGCACAGAAAGAAGAAAATGAAGAGCAGAGTTTCAAAGTGGAAGTATCCTACATGGAGATTTACAATGAGAAAGTCAGAGATCTCCTTGACCCCAAAGGGTATGGAATTTGTGTGTGAATGGCACTGTAGTATTTGTCCTGTGCTCTTCCTTTACATAACCAGTTTGCCTTAATGGATCCCATCTAAAACATTTGCCTAGGATGGCTTTTACTGCTTCCTGATCTCAGCATCTCCTCATTAGAAATCAAAATAAAGTAGCAAGACTAAAAGCTTGGAGTAAATGTACCTTTTGTGAAGTGACAACACTGTCTGTGTCAGCTTTTTATGTGTTATAAAGCTTTTTTCTGTTTGCATTCTGGCCCTTGCTCTGTGCTTCAGTGGGTGTTTGTGAGACCATCCTGTCTGAGATGTGTCAGTGAGAAATGGACTTTGTGTAAATGTTGTCTTAAGTCAGTCATGTGCTTATAAATCCCTTTTTTTTCCCCCAACCAGAAGCCGTCAGTCATTAAAGGTTAGAGAACACAGTGTTTATGGCCCTTACGTAGATGGCCTATCCAAACTAGCTGTTGCTAGCTACAAGGTAAGGATCAACTTTATGAAAGGCTTATCTTCACATCCTAAGCACCAGGTGCTGTCCCTTAAGCTGGACAGAACTACTGAAATGCTCCTTATCAGTAATCTTACAGCAAGAGAGCTGCAGATTGTTGTGATGTGATCCCTGGGGAGAACAGGGCTGAGAGCAGAAACTCCCTTCGTCTCGTGCTGCTCAATAATTCTGGAAGTAATTCAGCTGTTGAATGGAACAGATTTCCTCTCAGCATCAAGATGAGTGCAAACTGTCATGAGAAAGTGTTCTGTGATTAATTACAGGCCCAGGATTAAGCAGAGACGGGCTCTCAGTGCCCCACTGTGTCACTTTTTGCCTGTCATGCTCTACTCAGTAATTTCCCTTCCCAGTAGCACATGCTGGAATTATGAACTAATGGTTGTTTACTAAGCAAATACTTGAGAGCATGACATGAAACTGGCTTGCAGGACAGTAAATGTTTATATGTGCATTCACAAA
The DNA here is from genome assembly GCA_013400635.1 of Hypocryptadius cinnamomeus. NCBI lineage: Eukaryota > Metazoa > Chordata > Aves > Passeriformes > Zosteropidae > Hypocryptadius > Hypocryptadius cinnamomeus. The sequence continues at coordinate 76,680 of VYZP01059235.1, forward strand.
GTGCCCTGCTTTTTAAGGAGCTTTAACTTACTGTGGTGAAAATGGATAAATATGGGATGGAATCTGTCAGCTTAACCAAAACATGAAAAGAATACAATTGCAGTTTTTCCAGGTGTTCATCCAGATCTCCTTGGTGGTTTCTGCTAAGACAGGACACATTTCATGCTTTGCCTTTCCATGTTGCCCAGCAGCTTTTTGTAATCCAGAATTTGGAGTCAGTGATCTGTGGTGGTCCTTTGTTTGACTGTTTATTTGAGTTGTTTTAGCATCACCCAGCTAGAGATGCAGAAATAGAAGTTTAGCCCAAGACCCCGAGGTTTTAACCATTTTACACAATTGCTGTGAAACCCCAAAGCAGGGGAGCTGCACCTTTCTCAAGCATCACAGCAGATCGAAGCACTTAATAAGTTGTTAAAATTTGGAGGAATATAATGTCCTGTTCGGCGTGGTTCTGTTTTATGAACCTCTGAGCCTTCTGTCAGTATTGCAGATTCTCAGACCGTGACAACTTGAGGCTAAAATGTGACAGGGTTCAAACACAAATTGCTGTTCCTCACTTCTGTCTCTGCTTTTGAGCGTTGCTGTGTGCAGCCAGGTGCATTATTTTTGTTGATAATTTAATATCTAGGTTGAGGAGTGGGTGAAGCAATGACACTGTGGAGTTTCTAGGCTTTAAAGGGAGGGATAACTTTGATTTTTTTTTGCTCACATTTTTCTGAATAAACAAACGGGAGACTTAGCAAGAAAATGCTGTATTTGACCAAGATGAGATGATTTTTGGAGGTAATTGAAAAGGATATCAATGCAGATATGCTCATGGCTGTGAAAATTATATTTAGGACATCGAGTCCTTGATGTCTGAGGGCAACAAATCTCGGACAGTGGCTGCCACCAACATGAATGAGGAGAGCAGTCGGTCCCACGCAGTCTTCAAGATCATCCTCACCCACACCCTCTATGATGTGCAATCAGGGGTAAGAAAATCCAGCTGCAAGGTCCAAATGTCAGGCTGAGATGTGTCTCTTGCTTTAGTGTATTTCACAGGAAAAGAAACACTTCTTTGGAAGCAGCAGTTTCTGGTACAGGCTAAACATAAAATAGGTGAAAAAAAGAAATACACCTGAGTGTACCTTTGGTGATCCCCTTCCCGTGGTTATTTAATGCAAATTGATATAAATTATCAGCTTTCTAAATTAATGCAAATTTTTATAAATTATCAACTTTCTAAATTGAAAAAAATACTAATTTTAAATATTTTTCATTGTATGCCATTAATGCTTTTATGTGTGAATATTAAATATTGAAAAAGCATTTAAAGCTGCAAATATTTTAATTTTTGTTGCCTCGTACATAAATATGCATTGGAGGGGTGCGTGAAATACATTACGTCAATATTATCTAGTTCCTCACAGAAAATGGTGATAAACTGGAATTAGAAGAAGTGTCTTTAAACTTCATTGATAGATTCTGTGCTTGGACAATTCTTTAAGATTTTCAAAGCCTTGGAGAAATTTTGAGTGTCCACAGATCAAATCTGAGCCTAAATATTGAATATATTGGAAAGCATAACAAGAATTTGGGCTTTTTTTCCTCCTAATTTCTCAGTTTCCACCAATCTTCCTATCCACACAATTTTCCTCATTCTTTATTTGGATTTTTTTTTCCCCTTTGCACTTCAAATCAGCATCATACTGTGCTGAATTTTTTTGATTTTTCCATATTTTGTCATTCCAGTTTTGCTGTGGCTCTTGTGCATGCTTTTCATACCTGGTTTTTGTGTGGGCCTGCTCAGCCTGGATGCAGAGTGGCTGTGACTGTCCATGTTCTCTGCACCTTCCAGTGACCCATGTGTGAACTTCTGCAGCAGATTTCCCTGTTCTCCCACCTGCTGGTCCTTTCAGTCCTGGAAATGGCGCATTCCATGATCACATCATATTTTGATAGGTTTGGGGTGTAATTTTTGAGAGCTTATTGATTTTAATTATCCCGTTCATTTATGGGGACGCAGCGCTTTGCATTGGGATCCTGGGGTGCTGAAGGTGCAGATGCTGCAGAAGAACATGATGTGAGCAAGCTGTTCTCAAAGACAGTTGGCTCTTCAATTTCCAATTGATTTAGGGGGTTCATGGAGTGTTGCAGAATGTCATTTTGGGTCAAATGAGATGACAGAATTTGTAAGAAAATCTGCGTTACAGGTTTACATACTCACATAACTGGGATCGTGTTCCAGGAGGCTGATAAGGATAAAGGAGACTTTGCAATTGTGATAATTTCTGTTAATTATAACATGCTTCTCATCAGGTTTATTCCTGATCACTGAAAAACAGAAGAAACCCTGGTATAAGATCCAAGGATTTTAGGAGACTGTTTTCAAGATGGGATTGTGAACCTCATGTCTCTGCTTGTGACTCCCTTGGCATAACTGTGAATTTTTCATGGTTCATTAGTGTGCCCTGTGTATATCTCCTGTGGAGATTTCTGAGGTATTTGAAGATATCAGAGTACCTGACTTCACACCATCCATGACTTCCCTGTTGTTTCTGGAGCAGCAGGTAGTGACTTAGCACAGGACACTGTTCAAATCCAGCCATTCTCAAAGGGGTTGGAACAAGAGTTTACACCAAAAATGAAGTTTGGTTCCAGTTGTAAAATACATCAAACAATGTGGCTTGATTGAAGGGACTTAACAGGGGCTGTTCTCTGGTTCCTTCTCCAGACATCAGGTGAGAAGGTGGGCAAGCTCAGCCTGGTGGACTTGGCAGGTAGTGAAAGGGCAACTAAAACTGGTGCTGCAGGAGACAGGCTGAAAGAAGGAAGCAACATTAACAAGTAAGGCTTTGAGATTATTTGTTTTCCTTTTTTCATCACCATTTCCTGCTAAATACAGCCTGCTTGTAAAACAGTATGAAGCTCCTGTAGTCAATTTTCTCCTTTTCTTCTCTCTACAAAGCTCTTGTAGTCAATTTTTCTCCTTACCTTCTCTCTATTTCTCCTTCTGATATGCAGTACTCTGAGATATGGGAATAAGATCTCCATCTTTTAAAAAATATTTGTGTTCCTGCAGCTGCCATGAATTTCATTGTGAAGACCTGATTATTAAGACTGAAAACATACTGAAAAAAATAAGAGTGGTGCTTTTGTGAAGAAAGAATGATCAAAATTAAACTAGGAATTTTTTCCTCAGAGCATGTTTTCAGAAAGGAAGTCACTGTCTAAATATGCGTTTGACTTATGAATATTTACCCTTGTTAATAACTGTTTGTGTTCTCTGGGCAGATCCCTCACGACTCTGGGGCTGGTTATTTCTGCCCTGGCAGATCAGGCTGCTGGCAAGAACAAGAACAAATTTGTTCCATATCGTGATTCTGTGCTCACTTGGTTACTTAAAGTAAGTAAAGGGTTTTATTTATTCTTCTTTTTTAAAGTGAAATAAAAGAGAGGAAAGGGGGAGAAGAGTCTCATTGAATGAAATTAAAATTCTGTGCTTTTTGCCTCATTTTCTGGGTTTGATGTTAACCATAATTGTCTTTGGAAAATGAGCTGGATGTAAGCCATTAGTATCTCTGCAAACTAAATATGTGTCTTCTGCTGACCTGCAATGGCCTAAGGATTAAGGAACTTTAAAAATAAAATTAAAAGCAGTGTATATTTTATGGGTCAGTGTAAGTACAGCTTCACATACAACCTTGGGGCTAATTTAATTTGGGTTATTTCTGCATACAGATGATTTTACATCCTGGTATGCTTAGGTCTCAAGATGTTGATTAAGACAATTACCTTTTCCTAATTGTCTGACTTAATTGTTAAGATATTTTACTTTTGTCAGCAGAGTATAATTGCAGAGCATTATCCCAGTTACAGTCTGAGGAACAGGTCAGGAGACTTCAGAGATGCTGTTCATGTGAAACGAGCAGTTAAATCATTTTCTGAACTGCACAGGCCTCTTATTTGATCTTTTTTTTTTTTGGGGAAAAATGAGTGTTTCATGATGGCACTTGGATGAACATATCTACAGTCTGAATGAAGAAACCCAAATTGTTAAATATGAGATCTTTATAAGTTAAATTTCTTCTTTTTTTTTTTCCCTTGTGCTCTGTTTAATTGTTATCCAGGAGCAACTGAGATACTTATTGGTAAAAAGAAATAATCTGAGAAGAAACTGATTTGTGGCATCACAAGCCTTTCTTTGTCCTCTTACTTTTTGTAGGTGCTCTGGCTGTACTTTGTTGTCTTGGCTTCCCCACCCCTTCTTAGCAGTGTTTTTTGGTGTTGTTTAAATTTCACATCCCTGGGATTTAACTGCATGGAAAGAAAAAGACAAAGTGACTTGCAGGTTGTACAGAGGTCTGGAGATTAAAAAAAACCGACGCATTTTTCCTTGCAGAGATTTGAAAACGAAGTTGAATTCAATGCTTAAGTAAAACAAAATCCCTGCTCCTGTAACCTCTTGACACACAAACCTTCATTTTTCTCAGTGCTGCCTTTTAATGAACCTTTTAGCATGACTTGTGAAATTATTTATCCCTAACAGATCTGGACATCAAATAGCCACGTAAAAATCTAAATGGCACAACACAAACGGTGTCTGAGTAAAACAAGTTCTCACAGTACAGTGTTCTTGCACTGAGGCTTTTTCAGTGTTTAAATACATTTTTGCCTCTCTATATTTACACTGAGTTTTTACTCTCATTTAGAAGAAACAAATGATTTTTTTGGCTGTCTGCAGTTTGGCACCAAAGCCACTGCACAGCTTCACTTCGCCCTGGTGCGCTCTGGGTTCCTCATGTGGCTGCAGCAGGGTGGAAACCTCCCTGAAGAATTTCCAGCCTTGTTGGAATTAGTTCTGCTGCTCCATTTCTAAACAAATCCAGGGAGCAGACTGCAATTCCTGTTCAGCACCTGTCTGAGGCATTGTGGCCACGGTGCCGCTGGCCGGATGCGTCGCAGGAACGGGAGCCCACTTTTGTTCTGCCTCCTTTCAGGCCAACCCTCTTTGTGTCCAGCATCAGCCATGTTAGTGCCAACAAAAGGCTTGGGGGCTTTTGGGGTTTTTTAACAAACAAGCTCTCATTGAAGCTTTGTTTTGAAAGGGGGAACATTTAAACTTCTTTTTTTTTTTTTTTTTTTTTTAATTAGAGATCAAAGGAGGGATTTATTCATTTAAAGGGGCCTGTTTGGAGAAGCCATGAGATGGTGGGCTGAGCTTTGTCCCTGGCTTTCAACTTGTGATTATGATACCAAAGCAGACTGAATGTGTTCTAACTGCAGGAATATCTGTCATACAGTGTCTCTCCACAAATCTGAGAAATCAGTTCAGGAGACCTCAAGATCTGACACTTTTTGCTTAATTTTGTTGAGGATTTTAGACAAAAGTGCCATTTTGTAAAATATCATTGCTTGAGCAGTGGCATCAGGTTATGTGCAGGGAGTACAATAGTTTTGTCAGTTCTGTAACTTCTGGTTTTAATTAAATTTTATTGGCAAAAACATTTTGTTTTCCCATGTCAATCAGAAGCCTGATGGCTGCTATTAAAAATATAATTTCTAAGCTCTACATTTTGAGTTGTTTTCACAGTAATCTTACTGCTAGTGGAGAAAAAGCTAGTTAATTCCTAGAAATAACTTATTTATTTCCATTCTGTCTCTCTAAAACATGCAAGCCCAGCCTTGCCAGGCTGGTTTACAGACTCTTTTCACTATTGAGAGGCTGATTTGCTATTTTTTCACCTTTCTTGCTTATCTTTAAAGAAACCAGTGAAATCAGCACATGGGTTTTATACATAGAATTTTATTAGACAGTCTGGCATTGGACTTGAATTGCTACAAGAGGGACTTTACCCAGTTTATAATGTGTGTATTGTGGGTTCTGGTGTATCACTGTTACAGCGTTCTCAGCTGCCTTTACAGCAGAGCTGCAATCCAAACAATGAATTCATCCTATTTTGGAGCTAATTAGTGCAGTGAAGGACATTCCCAAAGTGCAAACAGTTAAGGTTGGATTTGGAAGGGGAGTACCTGGCCAGCTCCCTGCCAAACTCCAGCTTTTTATGCAGAACAGGGATTGCAGTTGCAGGGTGTCATTCCTAATTTTTGGCCAGGAAATCCCATGGACTGATTCATTAGTGCTCCTGTTAAAGTTTTCAGTTAAAAAAACATTTCTGTGGTACAGAGGGGACCCTCCCAAGCCGTGGATTAATTTGGAATAAACACTGGCTAATCCTTGGATGAGAAAAGTCATGGTGAGATCAGTCAGCAAGCTGTTCTTTGCTGCTGATTTCTGTATAAATACACTTACCTGCCTGTGCTGTGTTGAACACTATAAATATACAGAGATTTAGGTTTCATATGTGTTCCATGGCCTTTTGCATGACCAGAGACAGCAAAGTGCTGCCAACAGCCTGACTGCTGTCAAACTGATTTAGGCATCACGCAGCCAATAGGAGAGTCTTGGGGAAATACTTAAAGGGGCATTTTAATGATTGCTGGGGAAAGCTCCACGTGTGCTTTGGAAGTGAAATGGTTTGACAAGCAGCTAATGCAGTCAGATTGTTCTAATGGCAATGCCTGACCTACATTTCATGGGTTATTGAAGATGAAAATTAAGAGCGTGGTTTGTCTCAGAAAGGGATATTGGGTAAAAAACAAATAAACAAAAACCCACCCCAAAATTCCAAACAAACCAAAGAAACCAAACTGCCATGCAGGAAAAAAAAACGCTGCGCAATTTAAACCAGAATATTTTATCTTAATGTATCTATATTTGGCTGAAATTGTAAACCATAATCTTACGGTCAATAAAAAGATTGAATCCTTCCTTCCTCATTTCCTTCCTTTCTTCCTTGTTTCATGCTCTTCTTCTCTCTCAACCAAATTCCAGGAGGGTAATTTCTTATATAACTCAGTTTAGATTTGTGAGTTGTGCTAGTGGGAGGAAGGGAAGGGCCCCATTCTGAATTTTTATGGGAATAAAATCAGCTATATTGTTTATGAAGAGATATTTCAATAATTTATTTCTTGAAGACATCTGTCTTCTAGTCTTTAAAATGAGATAATCTGAATTCATCATGGTTTTTCCTCAGCTCCCTCAGTAGCATCTGACAAGTTCAGTGCTGAAGTGTTTACATTTCTGGTTTGTAAACCTCAGCAGAAAGCATAGAAAGAAAACTTTGAATCCTTTAAAAAAGGATCCAAAAAGCCCAAAAACAGGGCCTTTTTTTCATTCCTGTTGAAAAAAGCTAAGAATGTCGAAATCCAAGAATGGCATTTCCTTAAACGACCTTTCAAAAACAAACATTAAAAATCACGACCTTTTCTTAACTTGCACATCTTAAACTCTTAACCCAGCGAACCAAAATAAAAATGTTGATTCTAAACCACCCCCCGCCCCCAACCTTCCAGGACAGCCTGGGGGGCAACAGCAAGACAGCCATGGTGGCCACGGTGAGCCCGGCGGCCGACAACTACGACGAGACGCTGTCGACGCTGCGCTACGCGGACAGGGCCAAGAACATCGTCAACCACGCCGTGGTCAACGAGGACCCCAACGCCCGCATCATCCGCGAGCTCCGCGAGGAGGTGGAGAAGCTGCGGGAGCAGCTCACCAAGGCTGAGGTACGATCTGGGAGCTTTGCAAATCCAGCAAACCCCCCTGCGCCAAGCCCAGCCGGCTCTCCAGAAGGAGTTTGTCTTGTTTTGAAAAGATAGGTGTCTGCTAAGGAAGGCAGGAGCGTGCCTTGAATGGAAAATGGAAAACCCCCCCTGCCTCTGAATTATGGTTTTGAAATTAAGGGGCTGTCAGGCAAAGATAGGGGAGTAGGAATAACAGTTATTTACTAGGAAAATTAGAAAGAAATACAAATGCAGTAGTATAAAAAGACAAAACAGAGTCAGAATGCACCTGACACTCAGGGAGTTGGTAGTAGTCCTATTAAATGGTGGCTGCAGTCTTCCTGCAGTGACAGGCGTGGTTCTCCTGTAGAAGGGTGTAGTTTTCCTCTGAAGGTCCAGTAGTGGTGTAGATGGGCCTGGTCTTCCTCTGGGAATCTGGTGCAGAAACCTGCTCCTCTGGGAATCCAGTGGGAAAAGGTTGGTGTCCCAAAATCTCAGATTATATCCAGGTAGGAATGCTTGGTTCCTCCCCTTGGGTGGAGCATCTCCCAACGGGATGATGTAATTTTATCAGTCATGCAGTGACACTCACTGGCCCATGGACAGAAGATATCTCCTGGAGGGAGGATTGGTTGTGGAAGAGATAAAGAAAACTGCCCAATGAACAGAAGATAACTGCTCCACCTCTAACAGATGGTAAATAGAATAGACACCCCCAGCCACATCTTGTAACCTAAGACAGAATTCCACAAGGGCACCCAGGGGATGCTTCCATCTCCCTTTATATAATTTTTTTACGTTTTTCTGTGTGTCCATCTTGAAACACAGACGTTCATTGAGATGCTGAGCACCTTGTTGAACATTCTTGGTTTTACTCTGTGGTGCAGAGGACATGGAGACGTGGATAGTTCCAGTTAAGACTGGGTGATTTTTAGGCAGAGCTCTGCCGATATATTTTAAGAATTCAGCATGGCTACATCCTGTGAGATGTGACTTCAGTTAAATAAAGTTTTCTTGCCTGTTTCCAGCTGTTGAATCTCTTACAGGCACTAGGCAATATCGCTCTACAACTCCCTAAAGGGAAGTTGTAGCCAGGTGGGGTCGGTCTCTTCTCCCAGACAAGCAGTGGCAGGATGGGAGGACACAGCCTTAAGCTGCACCAGGGGAAATTTAGGCTAGACATTAGGAAAAAATTCTTCACCAGAAAGAGTGATTGAGCATTGGAATGGGCTGCCCAGGGAGGTGGTGGAGTCACCATCCCTGGAGATGTTTAAAAAAAGACTGGATGTGGCACTCAGTGCCATGAATTAGTTGATAAGGTGGTGTTAGGTCATAGATTGGACTCAATAATCTCCAAGGTCTTTTCCAACCTATTCTGTGATTGCTTCTGCAGTGAAATTTCAAGAGAAATATGGTCTAAATGTTAGATGAACGCCAAAAATTAGTGTAATTCTGAGTTCTGTTCCCAAAGGGACAAAGCAATGGTGATGTAATCCCTGTGGGTTGCAGTTCAGAAAAATTATGATTACATTTGCATCATGAGGTATGCAGGGAATGCTGGCTGTGACACTGCAAATGACTTGTGGATTTTGGATTCTTCTCGTTTGAGCTGCCTAATGTGCTAAGCATCCACTGTGTGTGTATCAGTTTCTTAAGGTGTCTCAAGTTAAATATCGTAATATTAAGTATCTAAAAATTCCTCTAAAATATCAGCCACAGACTTAACAGTACTCTGAGAGTTGCAAGTAATCCCCATTTATTTCATTTTTTAATATTACTCCCAAAATAATGGCAGCTGTCCAAAGTAATGAAGTAGTGTTTCCTAAGGATGAAATAATAAATATTTCCTTTCCCAAGTATTAAAATCCCACCCTAGTTGTCATCCCAGTGGCGTTGACAAAGAGCAGGGAAAAGCCAGAGCAATTTGCTGTTAAGAGGCTGCACAGTAAAGGTCAAACCCCACATTCACAGCCTTGTGCTCCTTTCAGTTCATTACATTTGTTGCCCATCTAATTGTTCTTACAGAAATGTGCATAAATAACTTCCTGAAGTGAACAAAAGCACTGACTCATTATGACAGGTTGCATTTTCAAAGCTCATTTCCAGATATAGAAGTTGCCAAGTTGTGGGGTTTGGGTTTTTTTCACTTTTTGGTGTCAGTGTCCTTTTCTCTCCTGAACAGCCAGATCAGAACTTGACAGTTGACTTTCCCCTCACAGAGTATGGAATTATCCTCTTTCCACTTTTCTTTTATAATCCATGCATTTTGATCTTTTTTTGTTTGTTGGAATTAACACCATGTTTTAATTTGTCTGTACCAAGGCTACCAGCTTGTCCCTCCTGAGCTGGGAAGGACCCAGCAGAGAAGCAGCCTGTGGGTCTAGGATCAAGCTGGACCTATTTCTTTGGGGTTTATTTGGGCATTGTAGGCAATGAGGAGTTACCCAGGTCATTGTGCAGCTGAAATGTGTGAAAATGTTCACTTGTTGTCCAAAGAAATGGACAAATGAAACCTTCAGAGTATCTGGGCTTCATCATTCTGCCCTAGTAGTGTTCACCCCTTTGCCCTGATCACGTTTTTTCTGGTATTATGAATTTTTGTTTGGGAAATTGCCGTGGCTTCACTTCCCTTCCTGTGTGGAATTCACAGAATCATGGAGTGGTTTTGGGTTGGAAGGGACCTTAAATTTCATCCAGTGCCACCGCCTGCCACGGGCAGGGACACCTCCCACTATCCCAGGCTGCTCCAAGCCCTGTCCAGCCTGGCCTTGGACACTTCCAGGGATCCAGGGACAGCCACAGCTTCTCTGAGCACCCTGTGCCAGGGCCTCCCCACCAACACAGGGAAGGGTTCCTTCCCAATATCCCATCCAATCCTGCCCTCTGTCCATGGGGAAGCCATTCCCCCTTGTCCCTCCAGACCCCTGTCCAAAGTCCTTCTCCCTTTTACCCCATGTTTAGGTATTTAAAGGAGAAAAAGCCCACACAGGACACATCAGCTGACAGTTCCTAGACTGTTGTGTCTTGAGGCAGAGGAAACTCCTGTCTTAAAACAGGATTTTCCAATCCTGGCACTTGCTCCTTTTCTTGAAGGAAGTGCAGTGTAATGAGGCCACTCTTTGATCTGGATTCCAGTGAGGAGTTTTGGGTTTGTGGTAAGGAAATGTCTGATGCTGGAGGACGATGCTCCCATTGTTTAATTGGCATTGCATAAGTGCCAACCAGCCAAACCCATGTTCCTCGTTAGCAGTAATGAAATAATAACATAAAGGAGTCCACAGGCTTTTTGATCAAGGTTAGTAGAGGAGGAAATGCCAGTATGGAGATAGAAGTTTTAAAGTCATAGAATAGTTTGAATTGGAAGGGACCTTTTAAAGCTCTTCTAGACCAGCCCCCTGCCATGGGACACCTTCCACTATCCCACGGGGTTCCAAGCTCCATCCAGCCTGGCCTTGGACACTTCCAGGGATGGGGGGATGCTGATACCCTTTCAGTTTTTGGGGTGTCTGATGGGTGGCTGTGGGAGTATCTTATTCTTAAGGTAGTCCTTGTTTGGAACATGGGCCTTTGAATATTTCACCAGACAAAATTAGAGCTGTGGCAAATTAGCAAGAAAATGGAATTTCAGTGTCCAGAAGCGCATTGTAAAGCTTCCTTTGATGTTCACTCTGTAAACTGCATGTGGAAGTGCAGAGGTGCATAACCAGAAGAGCTGCATTTTTCCTATAGAAAAAAAAAATGCACACATCGGGCCATTTAAAAATGAGTAATAAAAACATTTTGGTGGCATGGCAGTGTACTGAGATGTGAGGTGTCATTTTGAGAGTTTGACAGCTGAGGGGACATAGCCAGAGCAGCAGGATCTTGAAAAACAAAGCTGGTTTTAGTATGAGTCACTTGGAATGTAGAGATAAGATTAGTTTGTGTGAGAGTATCTTTCTGCAAATCTGCCAGTATCATGTAATTGGTTTGTGTTGAGGCACATAAACTCCATGTTAACATCTGTACTTGAAACTGATTAAAAGAACTTTTTGGTGGATTCTGCCTTTACGTGCAATGTGTGTTTTTAAGACCCCTTTACTTACTGCTAAGTGTGCCTTCAAAAATGAGTTACGTTGCCTTTATTCCCCCATCTGTGTGGCTGCAGAGAGAAAAAAACACAGCACAACAAGCTTTTCTTGTTTCATTTGCTTTTATTCCTGCAGGCTATGAAATCACCAGAATTAAAAGAACGATTGGAGGAATCAGAAAAGTTGATTCAGGAGATGACCGTGACCTGGGAAGAAAAATTACGAAAAACTGAGGAGATAGCTCAGGTTTGCTGCTTTCTTTCCTCCTTCCCTGCCCCCATTTTTTATGAAAAATAGGTTTGTTTTCTTTGTCTGTCAGTTCATAGAGGTTGTCTGAGTCTCTCCCCACATTTATGGGTAAGTAGGTCAAGCTTGCTGCCCTTTTGAAAAGCTTCACTTAATTCCTGTGATAGATGGGTGCCTCCCAGATTACCACTCCAGTGACAATAATAAATTGTCACTGTATGCAAATTGAGAAGTTATTTAAAAAAAATAAAATAATCCACAGATGAGAGGATTATAGGGGTTTTTATATTCTTCAGGCAGTAAAATTGTTTGTGATGAGGGAGCATTGAGAGCATTCAGTGCAAGGTTATGGACTGAGTGCCTCAATGCACCAGGCAAAGGGCATTCAGAATGATAAAAAATAGAGCTGTTGAGGATCTCTGTGTGTTTTAATAGCTCCTAAACTGATATTTAGAGCCTCAGACCATAACTGGAGATGATTACCTTGGAAAAATGATGCAGGTCACCGCGGTTATTGCATGACACTCCTGGTTCTTCCCACACGAATGCTGATGTATATATTTGCAGAGGGGAGCTTTGGAGGGGGAGGACGGTGGGGAGGTGATGAATAGTGTGTAATAAATAAGGGGAGAATGGAGCCTCTGGTACAAAGCCCTCTTGTAGATGCCACAATCAGAATAGACTGTGTTGACTTTGGTTTTAAAGATCCATTGTAAGAAGTGCTGCCTGTGACTATGAGGGCTTCCTGCCTTTCAGTGCAATTCCTCCCTGTGTATAAGGGTGGGAAAAAAATAAAATAAAAAAAATATAATAGTAAAAAAATCCTGCTCTTATCCTACACAATAGTTTCTAGGCTTTGATTGTGTGAGGAGATTGAAAAACTGAAGTAATGGGTTCAGCTCTTCAGACTAAATGTGCCTTGATGTCTGCTTTAGCTCTCTGCCTTTCTGTCTCAGAATTCCAGCCTGGTAGGATGTTTCAGAGCTGGGAGTTTCACGAGCCTTGAAAAAGGAGTATTTTTTCCAGAGGAGGGATAAGGACAAGTGTTTATGCAGCACAGGCTGTTTCAGGACTCTCTGGAAGTCAGTGGAAGCCACTCTGTCACTCCTCTCCTCACCTGGACAAGGGAGAGAAGGTGTAACAGAAGGCTCCTGGGTCCAGATAAGGACAGGGAGAGATCAATCATCCATTACTGTCACGGGCAAAACTGATTTGAATGGGGAAAATGAGTTTAATTCGTTACCAATCAGATCAGAGTAGGGTAATGAGACATCAAATCTAAATTTTGAAACACCTTCTCCCCTCTTCTCTTTTTTTCCCAGGCTCAACTGATTTTGTACTTCCTACCCTCAAGTGGGACAGGGATATAGGGAAAGGGGGCTGTGCTCAGTTCTCCACATGTTGTCTTTGCTGCTTTTTCATCTGCCTGTCAAATTGTGTCAGGGTAGATAGGTAGGAAGGAGGGATATTTGTAAGTCTTAGAGGAAAGGATGATTCCTAATAGAGAGCAAGGACCATCAAAGAGGCATCAATAAGAGTTCAAAGCCTCAAACACCAGCCACGTGAACAGGCAATTTTTCACATTTTCAGTGAAAAAATTCAGTGAAAAATTTCAGCATTTGACATATTTTTAATGGTTTTTTTTCAGCGTTTAAGTTAATTAACACTAGGTCTTGAGAAAAAATTAACAGGAACTGCCTCTTTTTCTCTCAGTTAATCCTATGAGATTCACATTTGTGGGCCAAGTTCTCCTTAGGGCAACATGTGCTTTATCTCTGCAGATAATAAGGATTTTTGTGAACTTCAGAGCCTGGCACTGGTGATCAGAAGAGAGATCTTTGACATCACACTGCAATTTCTCCTCTGTTCTTTGTTTTCTCTCTCTCTCACACACACACATGACTTTTCCTTACAAGGACATCATGTTGGGTTTGTAAGCGTGTGGGGAGACAGGGAACAGAAAATCAAGAGGGAGTTGTGCCATTTCTTTGCAATTTTAATCTTGATTAGACCTGGTACAACTGAGCAGAGAATGATCCTGAATATTGTGACATACCCTGTTTTTAAATATAAAGCACACTGATAGGTAAACATTCCAGGATTGTTCTTACATTATCTAATTGGATTTTTTCAAAAGTCTCAGCAGCATGGGGAAGGCACTGTAGGTCTCTTGTATGTTTTTTTGCTTATTAATTTCAAATTTCACCCTCTCCTGTTTCTGCTTCCCCCAGTAATCCTGTGAGAACCCTCCCATAATTTTTTCTTTTTTTCTTTTTTTCTTTTTTTTTTTTTGTGTTGTGGACAGTGAGTCTCACTTCAGTTTCTCTCTGCTCCTGGAAACAATTCTCAACTTTTCTATCCCAGTGGATTTTTTTTTTTCTTTCATAGAAGAATCCCTTTCTGTTTCTAAGTCAGAAATGTTTAATGTTCCTCTTTCACTGTTCTGGTCTCACCCAAACCCTTCCCTTTGAGAGATGGACATTTTTGCACAGTAATGCTTTGTTGGGCATTTCTATGAAGTCTTTTGACAAGAACAAAACACCATCCAAAATGCTGCTATTCTTGTTCAGCAGGAAGTGTTCTTTGCATTACTTAAATAGCAGGTTGCCAGTTTTTTGTCATTTTGATTGCTCTGGAACAAAGGATAGACATGGAGCTTGTCTTGGCAAGGATTTAACTTAACTTCTTGCTTTTTAGCTGGAAAGGGAGAATAAAGGGCTCTAGAGATGGCTTTGTGGTAGCATTTTGCTGTTCCAGTGAGGTCATGGAGAAGCTCTGCAGGGCTGCACGAGGCTGCTCCCAGCTGCTTTCATTTCCCACTGGGAATATGGGAATGTGTGGGACCAAAGCACGGAGCCAGAGGGGCAAGGACAGGAGGAATCACAGATACCCCTGAGCAGAGCTTGGTAAAGCTGAAGCTTCTGTGCCTCACCTGTTGCAGAAGAAAGAATTTCCTGTTCTAGAAGTATCAATCCATCATTTTTGCCTGGTGGCTCCGGCAGATGGGAATGGATTTCCGAAGGGTCGTGCATCAGTCAGCTCAATTTTGATGGCTGCTCTCTTACAGGAGCGTCAGAAACAGCTGGAAAGCCTTGGCATATCCCTGCAGTCCTCTGGAATAAAAGTTGGGGATAATAAGTGCTTCCTGGTTAATTTGAATGCAGATCCAGCTCTCAATGAACTCCTGGTGTATTATTTAAAGGTAAAAATATATCTTTGTATATCAAAATTTTGTCATGTCAGGCCTCTTAATTCATTTGGCAGAGGTGTACTTGGGGAATTCTATAAAACTGTGTATCTAAAAATATTAAGATTTTTATGAATACAACCTTTTTATTTCAAATGTAATTCTATGATGCACAGGAAAAGTTTGGGGACTTGATGTTTTTGTTTGTTTTGGTTTTCTTTGGCATTTTTTAAAAAGAAATTTAGACGTGTTCTTTTCAAGAAACTGTCTCCTGTTCTGGGATGAGGGTTTTTTTTGTTGGTTGGAGTTTTTTAATGCAAACTTTCACAAGCTTTTACCCATGAAATTGTTTTATATGAAGGTTGGGCATATCAGTAGTCAGCTTCTCTGTGTGTAGTCTAAATTCTGGCTGCTGTCTTCAGTTTATGAAATGCATTTTTAATCCTCTTCGTGCAACTTGCCAGAAGTGAAAAACAAGTTCTGTTCTGCCTCAGCACTTCTGATGTGCAGTCCCTGTTTCTGATATTAACCATCAAACACATGATGTGACTTTTTCACCCTGTGCTGAAATATTTGGGCAGTTTATTTTGGTTTTTACAAATTGTAGGTGGAGGACTCAGGGGGAGAAGCAAGGTACAACCATTTTAAAGTCACATCTTGGAGTCCAAATTCTGAAAATTTCACAGCAAACATCAGCGGTTTGAGCTTCACATTAAATCATTCTGTTCCCTTTGAAGTGGGGTAGTAACTCTCAAAACAGCCACAAAATCAGCAATTAAGCTGAAAGATGGTTTTAGTTTAGTCAGTCTTAGGAAATATGTGATCCTCTTTTATATCAGCCATCGTGGCTCTGCGATATCTCAATAGAAACAAGGGAAAACACTTTTTCCGTGTTGTATCTGCTAAAAAAAAAACAAATTAAAAAGGAGAAAAGAGCTGAAGCTTTGGGAGAGGTTGACTCTTTCCCAGACAACTTGCATGTAAAGGTCCAGAGTGTGACTCAGCTGCTAAATCACTGACAGGTACTGGGACAGATCCCACTTTGTCCCAGTGGTCACTGGGAACAAGGACAAGAGCAAGGCAAAGCCTTTGGCCCATCAGTGCCAGCAGGAAAAGTCTCAGGTGGTTCTGTGCTCTTTTCCTTTGACATCTCCTTGGGGTAGATTTTGTCTCCTTCAATTAGTCTTTGTTATTTTTTTAATAACTCAGATTTGTCTTTCTCCTAGGGAATTTTGGTGTAAAAATCCCTGTGCTTTGAAGTTATTGTGATAAAATTACTTGCAGCTGTTTTTCCTAAAATCCTGAGATTTAACTCTCTTGTTTCTCAGAATATTTGCCCACTTTCTCTCTGAGCTGTGTGTGCACTGGGTCCTTCAAGTACTGAAGAACAACCTGAACTGACCTGTCTAAACTATTAAATCTGTGCCTCAGAAATTGCTTGGAGATGCCTAAAAAAGAGATTTCTGTCCCAAAAGGGGGGTCCAGCCCTGGCAATGTGGAGTCCCCATCCCTGGAGGGATTTAAAAGCCTTGTGCAGGTGGCACTTGGGGACATGGGGCAGTGGTGGCCTTGGCAGTGCTGGGGGTTGGTTGGATGGTCTTAAAGAGTTTTTTCCAACCTCAGCAATTTTATTTGTGGGGTGATCCTTCATCTTCCAAGTCCCCTACACCTGGAGTATCCAGGAATTTCCTGAGCTGTTGCTGATCTAGGTGGAACCTGCATAATCGCCACGGATCTGCCACTGAGAGCCTCTCTAAATTCCTGCCTGAAATCCTTTATTCCTTTGGCTTCCACAACATTCTGAGGCACTGGATTCCTCCATTAAATTATAAAATTCTCTTCATTTTCATGTTTAACTGTTGCATGTAAACTTTCCTGAGTGCTCCCTGCTTGTTATTGTAAGACAAAGCGTTGATTTGCTTCTCTTTTTCCCTCTGAGGGAAGTATTGAACAGCTGTGAAATTTTGGGACCAGATGACACAACACATCCAGAAGGAAAATGAGTGAATTAGACCCAGTGAACCTCTGCAGTCCATCATTAACATCTGAATTAATTTTTCCCCAGGAGCACACATTAATAGGCTCAGACAACTCTCAAGATATCCAGTTGTGTGGAATGGGAATTCTTCCTGAGCACTGCATCATAGACATCACCCCAGAAGGCCAGGTTATGCTGACCCCTCAAAAAAATACCAGGTGAAGGAATAAAATGCAGCTGTTTGATACTTGTAATTTTATCCAGTATTTTATGATTATTGGTGCACAAAGATACTTGGAAAACAAACTTCCCTATCTCCTTCATAGTAAGAAGAATTCTGCTTTTACATTTTAATTGTCACCTGTTCCTCTGTCAACTCATGTTCCATTCCAGTGAGATTTCTCTCATGGAGGGTGTTTGTAGCCCAAATTTTTAAAGAGGAGATGAGTAAATTACATGTGCTTTCAGCAAGTAGATACTCACTGATTTGCAGCTGTGTAGATGTAACTCCTATCAAAATTTGAATTAATTTTCTAGGAGATCTGTTGATATGCAAAGAGCTGCTGAAGCATTTGTTGCTTTATTCAATTAAATAACTCTACTTGAGAAGCAGCTGGCATATTCAGATTGATCACAAAATGACATGCAGAGTCAGCATCTCCAATAACTTATTGCCAATACACAAAATTCTAGCTTTGCACATTTATCCTGATTTGTGGCTGATCCTGCTTGGAGCAGATTGGACTGGGTGACACCTGAGATTCCCTTCAAATTTGAGTTATCACACAATCCTGTTTTCAAACTTAATCTGACTCAGAAATAAAAGTAATTTCTGATTATTTTAATTAGTGTCTTTAAGCTGTTCATGTAGCAAAGGTGTCAGTTGCCTTATTCAAATACTTCCATTTTGTGTCTGTATTTCAGAGCAGTGTGCAAGTGGTTTTTTCTAGTGACCTTTTTTTTCAGGCTGCTCATTTTTAAGCTCTAATTTTACTCCCCAGACACATCTGTAGTAATATCTGTCTAAATGTACTGAACTTTATGAGGTTAGGAGGTCAAAAGAAGCTGAATTTGAGGAGTGTATGAAACAGCACTGGGTAGATCAGTGAATTTTCTGGGAATATTTTGCCTTTTTCAATCCCTAAATCTCTTCTCCTACCTTTACTTGTTGCAGTAATGAATGTAATACTGGGAGGGGGAAAAAATGAAGCTTCATATAAATATATTTACTTTAGATTTTTGCCTTTTCACAGGACATTTGTAAATGGCTCTGCTGTCGTGTGTCCCATCCAGCTCCACCATGGAGACAGAATCCTGTGGGGAAACAACCACTTCTTCAGGTAACAAAAGTTATTACAGGAATTGTAAATTGGCACTCACTTTGTTTTGGGTTAAGGTACAAGGCAAGATGGAGATTATAAAAGCAATACTGATGCTGGACTGGTTTTTAATGGTAAATGTTATTACAAGGTCACTGTGCTCTCTGTCCCCTGTAGTCCCAGCCATATCTGTGACCTTCCTGTATCAGACAGGATCACTGGTAGATGTTTTCTGTTCAAGACTGTGCTTTGAAACCTTCTGAAATACCTCAAAAATCAGTGGTTTTGAGTGATAATCTAAAATGTCATTGCTTTATTTCATGCTTAAAAGGAGAACCCACATAAAAAAGTGAGATATCACTTCATTATTGCCTCTAAATTATTTGGATGTGGAATGACTAAAAAATGTCATGATTACCTAAACTGTATTATTGGTAGCATGAAGTACTTAATTATGAGAATGTAGAATGGATTAATTAGTTTACCTTCTGCTCCTGTTTTTGCCCTGAGGAAAATTACACCCACAGGAGATCAATAAAATGTGAAAGGGAAAAAAGTCTTCTGATTTGGAGGCTCTACTGAATTTTAACAATATTTGAAAGCAACCCTGTGTTTCAGAGCTGAGCAATTTAATAGTTCTCTAAAAATTTTCCTCTTATTTAAAGGCTGAATTTGCCAAAGAAGAAAAAGAAGGCAGAACATGAGGATGAGGAGCGGGACAACTCCATGAAGTGCAGCAACAGTGTGGAGCAGCTGGATATAGATGGAGACAATTCCAGTGAGGTGTCCAGTGAGATTAACTTCAGCTACGAATATGCCCAGATGGAAGTCACCATGAAGGCTCTTGGTAGTAATGGTAAGGTGCCACAAAAAATTATTTGGGAATGTGTACAAAATATGAGAATAACCACAGACTTTTTCCTTTATAACTTCCTCTTGGAGAATTTTTCTTGTGAATGACTCATCAGAGTCATTTTTGTGCTTGAGGAGGGAAAAATAACCATGGCAGACTGTTTGGTTTGGCAGTTCTTGCTGAGGGGAAGGCCAAAAGTGGAATGCTGGTGGAACTGCAGTCTCAAATCAAAGTGTTTTCACGTGGCTGTTTATTTTTCTTGTGTTATGTCTCACTCAGGCATTAACTGCAGTGATTTCTGTATCTGAAACCGTGTTTTTGAGTTTTTGTGGTTTTATGTAGCTGTCCCAGAATGACATTATTTTGGGAAACAGGAGGACCTTTTTTTTTCCCCAGCTTGGGCTTCCCTTTTCTTAATTTTCTTAAATCATCTGCCCTGTAAACATTTGTTTTGCTTCAGAATTCAGCAGCACTTTTTAAATACACACTGCAACAAAACCAGAGTCTCTCTTTTTCCCTGATACCTGCGCTCACACCACGCATCCAGGACACTCCTCAGCACGGATTTCACTGCAGTACTTTCTTTATTCTCAAACTCTGCCTAGACCCAATGCAGTCAATCCTGCAAAGCCTGGAGCAGCAGCACGAGGAGGAGAAGAGATCAGCTCTGGAGAGGCAGAGGCTGATGTACGAGCACGAGCTGGAGCAGCTGCGGCGGCGGCTCTCGCCCGAGAAGCAGCATTTCCGCAGCATGGACAGGTTCTCCTTCCACTCCCCCAGTGCCCAGCAGCGCCTCAGGCAGTGGGCAGAGGAGAGGTGGGTACCCCCATGGACCATCAGGGGTGTTCAGTCAAATTTCTGCAGCGAATTTGGCAAGATTTTAGTTGTGCTGCGATTGTGGTGGATTTCTGTGAGGGATCGTGGCGGGGCTTGGGGAGGACACGGCCAAAATATTTATCTAAAATCACAGAATGGACATCAAAGACCATCCAGTTCCACCCCTGCCATGAGGAGGACACTTTCCACTATCCCTGTTTGCTCCAAGCCCCATCCAACCTGGCTTTGAACACCTCCAGAATAACCAGACCTACAATGATAGACAATATGAGAAATAATGAGTTCCTGCTTTGTTGTTAAGGAGAATCTCTATCCTGATCAGCAGCAAATTTAACCAAAGATGAGGTGATTGGATGAAATTTTGAGGTTCCTATATGAATTTGTTCTTTCATGGGTCATGCATGACTCAGCTGCTGGAAGGTTGTTTTTCCTCTTGACTCAGATCCAGCTGTCTGACCTGGGCAGGTTCTGGCAAGCAGAAGAGTCCAAATAAAAAAAAAGGGAGTAAGAGGATGATATAAAAAATTTTGATCCAGATCATTGTAAAAACCATTTAATAACCACAGAGGGGTCGCTGTCCACTCTGCCTCTTCCTGGGTGATGGCACTGAGGTTATTTACTTCAGCCCCTAAATAATCTTTTCCACTATTGCTGTCAGAAAGAGCAGCTGCAGGAGGAAGATGAAACCCTAAATAAGCCAGTGCAGTAAAGACATTGTCATGAAAAATACAGATCTAATGTATATGGATAGAAAAGCAACTTTGGAATTAAAAACTATTTCAGAGAGCCTGAGAAGGTGCTAGCTGTGTGCCTGGGATGTTTTGTAGCACCAGATTCCTGGGCTGCACGGTTGCCACTTTCTCTCACACTTGCCAGGAAGGCCAGTGAGCAAATGGGTCATGTCTGAATAAACCTTTCTCTGTAACATGGAACATCCACATCTGTGGTGGGAAAACTCTGGAATGAGACACATAATAGCTGCCTGTTCAGCAGATGCATGGAGAAGTGTCCAAAGCCAGCAGCATCCTAATTTTCATATTGCTAAATTCATACAGATGGGGGGGGGGGGGGG
>VYZP01059235.1:97882-146732 GCA_013400635.1 Hypocryptadius cinnamomeus
GGGGGGGGGGGCAGTTCCCAGTTGAAGTGTAATTTCATACACCTGATTTTTGTGTTAAAAATGTAAATTCTATAAATATAATGATAAAATTGTATTGCTGTGAAGGGACCTGAAAGCCCTTTCTAGTTCCACCCCCTGCCACAGGCAGGGACACCTTCCGCTGTCCCAGGCTGCTCCAAGCCCCATCCAGCCTGGCCTTGGTCACTGCCAGGGATCCAGGGACAGCCACAGCTTCTCTGGGCACCCTGTGCCAGGGCCTCCCCACCCTCACAGGAAGCAATTCCTCCCTAATATCCCTTCTATCCCTGCCCTCTGGCAGTGTGCAGCCATTCCCTGTGTCCTGTCCCTCCATCCTTTGTCCCAAGTCCCTCTCCAGCTCTCCTGGAACCCCTTTAGGCCCTGCAAGGGGCTTTGAGGTCTCCCTGGATCCTTTTCCTCTCCAGGTGAACACCCCCAGATCTCCCAGCCTGGATCCAGAGGAGAGGGGCTCCAGCTCTGGAGCATCTCCTTGGCCTCCTCTGGACTCTCTCCATGTTCTCCTTCTGTTGGAGCCCCAGAGCTGGACCCAAGGATGTTGTGTAGGGCAGTGGCCCAACCTTTGCACAAGTTCAGGTGAAGTCCAGGGCTTGTGAACATGAGGTTGCTCCTGGGTTTTCTGGAGGGACTCATCTGCCCAATATTTGTAGCAGTCCCACTATAATGTCACCTGTCCCTTCCCTCTTTAATCCTAACCCACAGGCTCTCAGTTGCCTCCTCATCCATTTATTTTGCTTTTCATAAACGTCATGATTTTTCCTGTGTCCCTTTCCCAATCCCATTCTTCCAGGGAAGAAATGCTGACCCACAGCCTGAGGAAGCTGCGAGAGCAGATTGTTAAAGCCAATTTGTATGTGAGAGAAGCCAATTTTATTGGAGAGGAACTGGACAAGAGGACAGAGTACAAAGTGACCCTCCAGATCCCAGCTTCAAGCCTTAATGCCAACAGCAAGGTACAGTCACCCTGACTGAATTAAATGGCTGTTTAGTAAGTTTGTCCCTTAATGTTCAAATTTCTTTTATTCTGACTGTAATGGTTGAGTTAGTTTTCCACTAATATGTATTAAATATATCTCTGCTACATCCTTATCTTATTTTATACCATGAAAATCTTATCATATCCCTTAAAAGATAAATGTTTTGGTGCATGACCTTTCCCCTGGTGTTGAAGTTCCCACTTGCTGCTGTTGCAGAGTGACAAAGTCTCTGCAGGTTGGGTAACATCTGTTGCAAGTGTTTACCATCCCTTTGTGGACATTTGACTTTGCATCATCCCATTGAGCTGCAAAAACTCTGCCATTCCCATTATGGAGGGAGGAACTGGAGCAGAGAGGATTTCAATTATTTGTTCCCAGGCATCTTAGAAGTTTTGGAAGGAGGGAGCTGAACCCAGACTTCTGTGTTTCAGGGTGGCTACTGAAGCTGCTGTTATTTCTAGAAGCCAAATCAGTATTTTGGTGATGCTCAGACTGTCTTCAGTACAGTAGATGGGTTTTATTCCAGGATTATAATTTTTGTCAGTTGTTTTAGAAGTTATTTTCACATCCTCGGGAAGATGCATCCAGAGACAGGATGATAAGGGGGTTAAGTGTCTGCACTAGTTGAAAGTTGCAGGCAGTAGTCATTTTAGCTGGAGCTCCAGGCCTGCTGTAACTTGAGGGTATTTGTGAAATGCTTAAATGTTCCCATTTCTAACTCTTATGCAAGGTGAAAATCCAAGGAAACCAGTGCCTGTAGCTGTGATTAGACTTCCCAGTTAAAATGAGCGCTAATACACTGTGACAGCTGAACTTAGAGCCTGTCACTCTTGGATTTGACTGCTCAAGCCAGAATAAAAAAAAGAACAGACTTTTCCCAAAGGTATTCTCAAGTTTGTGTTAGTTTTAAACTCTTTTTTCACTGTTGTGACACGAATTCCTTTAATTGTTTCCCAGAGAGGTGCAATTCTCAGTGAGCCTGCGATCCAGGTGAGGAGGAAAGGGAAAGGCAAACAGATCTGGTCACTGGAAAAGCTGGAGAATCGACTGGTGGATATGAGGGACCTTTACCAGGAGTGGAAAGACTGTGAGGAAGACAATCCAGTAAGTAAAAAGTACTCCTGTAATTACATTCCTGTTACATTTTCAGGAGGATTGTTGGGTGGAGGTGGAGAGGGAATATGTAAAGAGCTGAGTTTCCCTGAGGTTTTGCTTTTCCTAGTACTGAATTGATGCTCAGCATTTCATTAACCCTTATCTTGTCACTCTGATCCCTGCTTGCATGCATAGTTTGGTGAGGGAATGGAGCACACAATAGGAGGCTGCAGGTAACACAACAGCAGTTAATGTTCAGGAATCTGGCAAAGTTGAGGACTTGCTCAGGACAGGTCTTACCCAAAGTAAAATTCATTTCCATTCTTCTTGTGATCTAATCTTGCCTCTTGCTTGAGTCCCTTTTTCTTTCACTGGGCTGGTTGTGCAACACTTTGAAAAGTGTTTCCTGGGAGGTTTGGTTTCCTGACAGACTCTGGATTTGCTTGCAGGTGATGAGAGCTTATTTCAGGAGAGCTGATCCCTTCTACGACGAGCAGGAAAACCACAGCCTTATTGGAGTAGCCAATGTTTTCCTTGAGTGCCTGTTCTATGATGTGAAGCTTCAATATGCTGTTCCAATCATCAATCAGAAGGGAGAGGTTTGTCATTCTTTATAATTTATCCTTACTCAGCTATTTAATTACAGCCTGTGGATCTTACTACCAGCATGGAGTAGATAATTTCCAGTTTCACATGCACAAGTACTTCGCTAACAGTGTGGAATTGTGTAAATCCCATAATATTTTACTGGAGTTTTCAGACAGCTCTGAATCCCAGCAACATAGTTGTGAAAGGAGAAAGTTTCCTGAGGGAAATAGCCCAAAATAAGTCCTTAGGATGAGCTATAGCTCCACTGGTTTCACTGCCTGCCATCAAGAAAATAGGTTCTTAAATATATTCTCTGAGAACAACTTCAAAGGCAGCAGAGCACACCAGGCAACATTCTCCATGCTCTGCATCAAGTGTGCACTTTGCAAACCCTCCAGAGACTGGTTTGAAGGTGAGATTGTTCCCCATGTCACCCCAGTGTCTGATTTCTTTATGGTTTTTGCAACAAAGGCTTTTTGATTCTTGCTCCAAAGCGTTCTTCACGTGGTGCCACAAATGCAGAATGCAAAAAGGAATAAAGTGTTGGCTGCTTACAGACTGGGAGGGGGTGAACCTGTCACTGTTTTCTGGCACAGAAATAACTCTGACTCTTGTCCTGCCAGGTTTCAGGTCGTCTCCACGTGGAAGTTGTTCGAGTGAGCGGGGAAATCGATGACAGGCTGGTGGGAGGTGAGGACAGTCCTGACTACACAAATGAAAATGAAATCCAGGAGAGAAAACTTGTCTGCAGGGTAAGTTCCAGGTGTCTCCCAACCTCTGAGCAACATTTTCTATTCCCATCCTGAGTCAGAAAGAAATCCTTGGCTTCTGGACATTGGATGTCTCTTTGTAACCTTATTTGTTTCTGGAATGGCTGGAGTAACACAAGATAATTAGTTGGGGTTTGTTCCCTTCATTAATTGCATTAATATGCCAAAGGCTTACCCCAGGAATTTTCTTGGAATCCAGGGAAGGTCTTTGTATTAGGATTGGCACTGCAATATCCAATTCAAGAAGAGTCAGAGAATCTGATAAACTCCCATCATATCATTATCTCTTAATATTTCTGTTTCTCTCAACATTTCTTTCTCTAAATATTAAATATTTTGTAAAATATGTGCAGTGTGTTTATTACTGTTAGTAAGAAAAAGAAAATTAGTAGGAAGTATTTACTACCAATTCTGTGATAGTAAAACTACAAGCTACAGGTAAGAAAAGAAAGGCAAAAAACATTAGAGGGGGTGGTCCCCAGCCTTGCTGACTTCTGGACAACATGAACAGCTTGGGAGAAATGTTGCTTTTTTTCCCCCACTTTTTATCCTGTCCCATAGCGCTCCAGTGCTTACAAGCAGGATGGGGCATTTTGGCAAAAAATATTCCTGCCTAATCATGAAGATCATACTGCAGAAATCCGACTCATTTGGTCTTAATTTGTCAAATGAAGAATAAAAGTTTATTAAATACATGGTGAATATGATGGCTTTGTTTAGATCAGAATGAGAATTCATAACATTTTGTTTCTATTTGACCTTGATTTGATGAGGGGACAGGCTAATTTTGCATTCTTTGGGGTTGATTTTGGGTTATTTACAGCATCACAGAATAAGAACAAGTAGTATCTTAAACCAAGGATTTTTGGAGCATGAAGGAGCCACTGGAAAGATGAGATTTTTATTGTATTCCTCTTCAATTGCAGTGGGTTTGGTGCATTTCACCATTAAAAATGAGCAGAATATTTCCTTCTAGGAAACATGAGCCTGGTGACATCTAGTGACTGTCCTCAGTTGCTGCACTCCAGACATTGTCTCCAATGAGTATCAGTGCAGAAATTCTATTTGCTAATTTGTTTTTGGTTTGCTGTTCTTATCTTTTTAATCCTTTGCAGTGGAACATTCTTCTGCCAGGTGATGTTTTTAATTCCATGCCTGATGAATAAGTGCTTTTCATTTCTTTCTCACCTCCTTTCCAGATTAAAATACTTCAAGCTACAGGTTTGCCACAGCACCTGTCCAACTTTGTGTTCTGCAAATACACATTCTGGGATCAAGTGGAGCCAGTTAATGTTGCACCTGAGGTGGATCCTTCCCAGTCTTCCATCAGCAAGGAGCCACGGTGCATGGTTGTCTTCGACCACTGCAATGTAATTTATTTTTCTGTTTTATTCATTAAACTGTAAGGCAGGCAAAAAAAAAGCAGGTTAAGTTTGTGTAGCAGTTTTATCTGCCTCTTTTCTCACATTTTATTTCATGATGCCCTAATACCATTTTTAATTTCATTATGTTGATACACTAATATAATAAGAACTCAAGTGTCTTGAGAGTCCATTTAAGTTTGATTCTTCTGCACTGTTCATTTGTACAAAAATTACTGAAGGTGAAGTGGGTTAATAAAGGAAGACATCAGTTCATTTGAGAAACTAATATTGGAATTTATCCTCAGTAAAATTCACTGTGGATGAGGAATATTTGAGGATATTTGATGTCACTACCTGAGCTGATCACTCTAAACTCTGATGAAATGAAGAGAAATGTCCCAATTCTGGGACATGAGGCTGCTGTAGATGCTGAAGTTGGGTTGTTGGAGGTCAGAACAGTGTGTTTAGGACAGACTCTTTCTTCCCACTGGCTTTGGAGCAGCTGAGCAGAGGCATTTTATAGAGACATCTAAAGTCAGCTTGGATGAATCTCAGCCAAATCACCCCAGCTGTCATGGTGTTCTATCACTTCTCATCACACTGGGCAATTTTTTCCTCTTATGAAATGGATGTAACACCTTCTGATGAGTTTTGATTTTCTGATTCTGAACATTACAACATATGCTTTGATTTTTTTCTGAGCCATTGGCTCAGGGCTTGCAACAGCCTGTGGTCATTTTTCAGCTCCTTACAGACTTTAATCTTTGGAAAATCACATAACTTTGACCTGCCTCCTGATTTTACAAACTGAGGCAACCCTTCCTTTCCCCTGGATTGTGTCTTGGGGGATTTTACTAAATGGGGGAGGGATTTTACTAAATGCTTTTATTAAAGGGGGGATTTTACTTAATGCATTTATTAAAGTCATGGCAGTAAAATCTCCCAGCCTGAGTCGTGTAGTCACAGTTACCAACTGATTTGTCCTTTCCAGGAGGTTTCTGTGAATATTTCTGAAGACTTCATGGAACATCTTTATGATGGTGCTTTGGCCATTGAAGTTTATGGGCACAAGCAGAGTGGTGACCGAAAAAACCCAGCCCTGTGGGATTTGGGAATAATTCAAGCCAAAACACGCAGCCTTCGGGACAGGTACGTGTGGGAAATACATCTTTGGTTTGGAATTTGGGAAAAATCACCATCTGCCCAGTTTTGAACTAGGTTTGGGGTAAGGAGTTGGATTTTGAACTGAAGGCCACTGGATGACTCCAATTCATTCCTGGCCATGAAATGCCATCCCTGTAATGCTTCCACTGGAAAAGTTTTATTCCTTATTATCTGAACTTGGATAAATATGCAATATTATGATAATTCAGACTGCAGGGGGGTATTGTTTGTTTGCTGGCACCATTTGTTGTCCCCAAAGTAATCCTGTAGTAGCATTTTTTAAATGTGAGTTGTTTTGCCTCTTCAATTAGAAGGCAGCTCTGCATCTTAATTTATTGGCAGTTACTTCTCTTTTTACTTGCAGCTTAAGCTTGTGTTGACTATTAAGCTGCATATAAAGAAATTTAAAATAAAATTCAGGGCAATATGTCAGAGTGGAAAAGGATGCTCTAAAATAGTGGGTTATGTTTGATAGCTAAGTAGTGAGCACCTCTGTCCTTTTTAATTTTGAAGTTCTGCAAAAATGGCTGCTTCTTATTAAGCTCTGGGAAGGGTTGGAGGGAAGGTAGTGTATGAAGAAGGTCAGGAAAGTGCTCTAAATCTTGATAGCTTGTGAGACAATGTCATATTTCATTCTTCTTTCTTCCATCTCAGTCTGATTGCCCTGACAGCACTGGGCTTCAGTGGCAGGAGTTGAGACCAGAGCTTAGATGTGGGATTGGAGTTTGTATTGGAATCAGGAAAAGGCTTATTTCTGATGTTTGACTAAAATAGCTGTCAGAAAAATTTAGAAGCTCTGCACAGCTGGTACCTGTGTGCTCACAAATGGTGCATTTATTGCAGCTATTGTTGCTGGTTCAGTCTGCACTCTGAGCTTAGTGTTTTGATGTTTTAATTCCTTTTTCTTTGGGGAAAAAAAAAAAAATCCAAAGAGAAGAAACAACCCAGTACATGATTTATTCTGCAGGTGGAGTGAGGTGACCCGCAAAGTGGAGCTGTGGGTTCAGATCCTGGAGCTGAACGAGAACGGGGAGTACTGCCCAGTTGAGGTGACCCCTGCCAAGGATGTCAGCACAGGAGGCATCTTCCAGCTCAGACAGGTGAGGTGGCATGTCAGGACCCAGGACATTCCTCCGGCTGCCCTGGATGATTTGAGACCCTGGCAAGGGGCTCAGAGACCTTGGCATGGAGTCAAAAACACCTGTGCCTTCGATTTTAGCCCATGGAAAAAATTATCATCTTTGTGTGAAGATTTACAAGCCACAAGAGTTTGAGTAGAATGATGGTTAATTTGTCACAGGGTGAAAAAGTAGAGTTTTGGGGTTTTAGAATGGGGGTTCAGGAGGCAAGATGGAGGAATTTGGACATGTCCTGAACATCTTCTCCTTCTTCTTGTCCTCCATCTTCTGCTGGGATGGTGACACTTCTGGATTGGTTTAGGGTAGAGACAGACTGTCTAACATAGGTGATAGCTATTGGAAAATTATTGTAAATAAAGTACAAGTAGTTTTTAGTATAAAAAGCTAACACCACCCCAAGGGCAGGCACTGTGCCACAACCAGACCTGCAGGACAGATCTCAGCAGGTCAGAGAAGGAATGTAATAGAAAAGAAAAAATAAACAACCTTGAAAAGCAGAACCAACGAATCTCGACTTCTTCCGTCACGGGACTGGGAAGAAAGAGACTTTCTAACACCTCAGGGTCATCTCAACACAGAAACCCAAGAGTGGCACAGGCAGGGTTCCAGCTGTGCCAAAAGCACCTGGGGAGCTTTGCTTTGGGTGGCCAAGGAAGTGTCAAGCTTAGATGCAAAATGGGATGTTGTGGAAAACAGATGTAGATCGGGAGACTCGGCTTAAAGGTGATCAAAGCCCTCCCTGTAACCTTTTTGCTCTGTCCTGTGCCCTGTCCTGTGCCAGCACGTGGCAGAAGGGACATCAGTCTCCACTGAACTTCATTATTTTTTAAAGAGGTCCAAGAATTCTCTTTTATTTGATCCTTCCAGCCAAGCACTCCTTTGTTCTTTGAATTCTACCTGCTTTAAATTGTTAATGCTTAACTGAGCAGCTCACATTTTTAAATGATGAGCTATGGCTGAGCTGCTGCCCAAAGAACACGAGGAATCAGTAAAAGTTAGATACAGGCTGCTCCTCTGACCTCACCAACTCCTTTGATTTGTATTTTAATTTTCTTTTTTTTATTTACTTTTTTTTCCCCTTACAGTTTTAGTAAAGAGCTGTTGCTCTGCTGCACTGATACCATCAGTGGGACAGAATTTTCAGACAAGGAGAGCAGAGTCAGAAAAAGTTCACTGAAATTCCAGTAGCTCACCAAATTAGACTATTTGCTCTCCTCTTTTGTAGGTGGGAAGAAGATCCCACTTTCTGCCTTCAAAAGTATGTAAAATAAAATCCTGTAAGGGTATGTTTGGAAACCCTCCAGAAAAGTAAACTGGGGAGCTGCTGAATGCTGAACTGTTATTTTTCTCTGTGAATTCATAAATCCTGTAAACAGAAATCCTTGCAACAGGAGGGGGAATCTCTTCAACATTGGGTCATTGGGATTGCAGCACTTTGTTCTTCCCAAAAGAAAAATATAATTCTCCTTGCCAATGGCTGCCAGTAGAGGTCTCTCTGGAACTAAACTTTCAGCACTTTATATTCATTTTTTTTTAAAACAGGCATTTCAAATTGTTCTTTTTTGGACAGGGGCAATCTCGACGAATCCAGGTTGAAGTGAAATCTGTGCAGGAATCTGGGACCTTGCCACTGATGGAGGAATCCATATTATCTGTTGGTGTTGGCTGTGTTCAAATAAAACATGTCAAGTCACAAAATTATCAGGTAAAACGCTGAATATTTACTGTCAGCTATTTCCAAGAGCTGCAAAGCATCAAGGGAATCATTTCCCATGGCAAAAATAACACCTGTAAGATGTTTTGTGTCTCTTCTGGTTTTGGTTGGGTTTTTTTTTCCTATCTTTGAAAGCAGCACAACCTTAACACACTCAAAGAAAAGAAAGTGCAAATATTCCTAAAATCCATTAGGAGTTTTTTATGTAGATTTTACTTCAATATTAGACATGGAAAGCAATATTAAGTAAGTATTCAAAACAAAGCTTAAAGCATTCAAATTAAAAATTCAAACTAAAATAAATCAGTGCAACATCTATTTAAATAGTGTCAAATTCCAAATGTTAGAATTCCAGGAAGCACTTGTGGCCCACAGTAGATGCTGGGCAGTTCTTGGACAGTCTCATACACACTGCACCTCATGTGTATCCCTCTCTTTTAAGGAATTGTCTTTTTGCGGTGCTCCTGTGAGTTTCTGGTGCACTTTGACTTTTTTCCCCCATAAATGAGAATTCAATGACTCCCTGGAGCTGGCACAGCCAAAATCTGATGCAGCAGAACAGGTCTCTGAACTTGTTTGATTTGCTGCCCTGCTTGAGACAAGGCCAGCTAAATGGAAAAGTAGGAGATGTCCCAAAATATTTACCCTGTTGACAGTGTATGATCCAATCCATGTCTGCTCCCCTTTTTTTCCTTAATCAGGATGGCTTTTCCTTTGAGCTATGAAGTACTTGGGGTTTCTGTTGTCTCCTAACCAGGGCATTCCTTTCCTATTCTGTGTCTGGGGTACAAAAAGGGGAATTTTTTCCACCTTTTCAGCAGCATCCTGGGCAGATTGTTCCTGTTATTCCCCATTGAGCTCCTGCTGGCTCTCCCTGTAGCTTTTCCATCACAGCAGCCCCTGATACCCACATTTCCTTCCTGTAAAGCCAGGAAACTCCTGAACGGAGAAAGTTTCTCTCCTCAGTCATGATTGATTCTTGCAGTTTTTCCTTGACCCACAACCTACAAGTGCCCCTTTCAGCCTGTTTTGTAGGGGCAAGTCCCAGGGAAGCATCCTGTCTGCCTCACCTTATTTATTCCCCAGTGAATTCCTGATCCACTGACCACTTCCAGACTTATCCCACAGAGCTGGCAGTCCCCAAAATAGTAATTCTATCAAGGAGAAAGACTTCAACTCAACTTGAGAGAGAGAAACCAGTGAGTTATGCCTGACACTGATAACCCTCATGGGAAAGGGCCATTGAAAATCAGATTTTATGAGACCTATTGCTTACAATAGGCTCTGGACATCAGCACCTGGATTTTTAGTCCCCTTATTATCATTTTTCTCCTCTCAGGTAAATCAGGTATCTCTGGAATGTGAAAGATTTTCTAAAGACCTTGAACTAAGGAAATACCTCTTCTCTGTGGCTTTTTAATTTTAGCTTAGCTAAGTTTTTGCTTTCATGATAAAGGTAGAAAAGTAGGCTCTGGTGGCTCGTTATTGCTTAACTAGATAAGTAATAACTCCTTGAGGATTGGAGCCCTCATTCCTTTTCCATTCCCTGTGAGGAGAGCCAGTTGTGCTCATTGCAAGTAGTTCTGCTTGGGATGAAGGTCGAGAATTAAAGGTGGGAAAATAATGGGAATAAAAGGTTGAAAGTCTGCATTGTCACTCCTGGTGTGGCTGCTGTTCTAATTCCCTAATAATTGCAGTAGATTTTTACAGTTCTTCTCCTTTGCAGCAAAGTTACCTCCAATCATTTGGACACATCTCAGTTTTGGGGGCAGTTCTGGGCTCCCCATGACAGGAGAGACACCGAGGGGCTGGAGCCAGGGAAGGGGACAGAGCTGGGGAAGGGTTTGGAGCCCCAGGAGGGACTGAGGGAGCTGGGAAAGGGGCTCAGCCTGGAGAAAAGGAGGCTCCAGAGGGAATTTTCCTCTCTGGAATTCCCTGACAGGAGGGGGCAGCCAGGTGGGATTGGGATTTCTCCCAGGGAGCAGGGACAGGATGAGAGGGAACAGCCATAAATTATGCCAGGTTCAGGTTGGATATTTGGAACAATTCCTTCATGGAAAGGGTTGTCCAGCCCTGGCACAGCTGTCCAGGGCAGTTGTTGAGTCCCCAACCCTGGAAGTGTTCAAAAAACCTGTGGATTTGGCACTTGAGGTTCAGTGCTGACCATGGTGGTGGTGCTGGTTGGTGGTTGGATTCAATGGTCTTAAAAGTCTTTTTCAGCCTTAACAGTTCTGGGATTCTGTACCAGACTTTGATTTTTCAGCACTTGCTGAAACACTTAAGTCCTAGAGGTAAAGCAGCATTTTTCTTTGCTGTCCAGGATCAACAGCCTTTATGGTGTTTGTCCTGTTTCTTTCTTGTGTTCCACTTTCTTTCAATTATTAAGACTTCTGATAGTTACATTACTGTGAATTTTTCCACTATAATTATTGGATTGTTCTGGTTGGTGTTTGGATGAGATGATATCAGCAAATCTTTGGGATGTCAGTGTGTCTTAATTCTGTGACCATTGCTAAACTCAGACTTATATTTTTATGTAAGACTGTTAATATTGCTTAAAATAGTTACACCTTTTGCATTCATTATGTTTCCTGCTATCAAAAAAAAAAAAAATTAATGGCTTTATTTTTTTTTTTTTGTGTTTTGGCCTAGGAGGAAGAGGATGAAATGGACAGTTATCAGGTAAAAATTTAAAATTGTCTCCTACAAATGCAGAAGTTTTCAGATTAAAGCTTATTAGAGGAGGAACAGAATGTTCTTAGGGATATTCAGGTGTTTTGGGTGTTTTTTAAAGGACATGAGCACTTGGAAAAGATTTTTAAGGGCGCATTTGCAGATGCCATAAGAGTGGGATGGTGTGGGGTAGGGATGGATTCCTGACATGAGGCTGCTAAACACTGAGGGAAGTGGTGAGGACTGGGGTTTCCAGCTCCAGTGGTTACTGAGTTTTGGAGTAGTTTGGGGACAAAGAATTGTATAAAATGAAGGGGTTTTTTTCAGCTGGGTAGTACAGAAAAAAAGCTAAGGAGTTGGCAAGCAAAAATACTTCAAATAAGATATGGAAAGTTGAAGGGTTTGGATGTGTCTTCATCTTCTGCTTGGGTGTACGATGAGCAGAAGGGTTGAGAAAATGTGCAAACCACAGTCAGGCAACCTTGGCTTTCCTGGGGCAATATTTAATGTGGTTTTTTCCGCTTTTTAGGACAGGGACTTGGAGAGGCTCCGTCGGAAGTGGCTTTGTGCCTTAACAAAGCGCCAGGAGTACCTTGATCAGCAGCTGCAGAAACTCGTGGGGAAGCCTGGTAAGGAAAATGCTGTCAAAGGTAAAAGGTTGAGAGATGGGCACACACTTTTTATCTCAATATGTTGCCAAATTTAAAAATATGTTTATGGAGGGTTGAGTCTCTGAACTCAGCAGTAATTTGCTTTTTTGGGGGGTGAAGTTACAGTTGGAGAAGCCTCTATGAAATTGTTGTTTTGGGGTGTTTCTTTGTGTGCTGGGTCGTGAGCAGAGCAGGGTTGATTCTGTCATGGGGGTACAAAGTCCCTGCCACGTGCCAGAGGCACTCAGAGCTGCTCTGCTGTCCTGACATCTTGCAGATAAAACAGAGGACGACGCGGATCGGGAGGCTCAGCTGTTGGAGATGAGGCTGACCCTCACAGAAGAAAGGAATGCTGTGATGGTTCCTTCTGCTGGCAGTGGGATCCCTGGAGCTCCAGCAGAGTGGTAGGAACATCCATTCCCAGAGGAGGGATGTAAAAATGATGCACAGCCCATTCCTGGCTTTGGATTGTGGCCATTTTTTTTCTCTCCTCAATCTGGCCTCTGTACCCTGCATGAGCAAAGATGTTAAAATTAGGCCTCTTGCTTAAATTATTTTATCAGGTTGTGTCTCTGAAATCCAGAAATGCTGTTTGGTAAACGATACTGTTATTGATCAGGGTGTAATTATAACCTTCTGAAAGAAGGAATCAATATTTATTACCACTGCACTCGTCATTTAAAAAAATTAGCTAATATGTTAACTACCTAGTTCATTCACTTAAAAGGCTGCCCTCTCATCATAAAACTGCATCTCCAGGAGCATTTTGTTGCACTCCTGGTTTGCGAACAAACTCTGTTTAGTCAGCAAGTGTTCCATGTAATTTTCTGAACATTAAAAATAGTAGAGAGCACTAGACTGAGACTGCTGTGCTGGATCAGCTGTGAGCAACAACTGCAGATAAGGATTTGGGGTTGTTTCACCTCAAACTCAACTTCACTTGCTTGCAACTTCCTGAATATCTTCTCTGAGCAAGCCTCTCACAGTATTTATTGATGGAATTGAGTGTCCTGGAGTTTGAAGCTGAAGTTTGTCAGAGCTTCTGAAACATAAAAAAATTATCAAGTTCTCGTTGGAAACACATAACTTTCATATCAGTGTGTTTCTTTAGGTTTGAAAACAGGGGAGCTGCAGGAAACTTGATCCAGGAGAAATCTGGTTTGCACCAGAGGAAATGTTCAGTATGATTCAAGCACTTTATATATTACAAGAGTCCAGCCTGCTCTTGTTCGCTGTTTATCAGTTTTGGCTCTTCAATATGTGTTTTGTAAGAAAGAGTAATAACTGTGTGGAATGGCAGCATCAGTGTTAATTTAAAAACTTTGAGACTGGCTTTTCTGATTCCCCATTTTCCCTGCCATCACTAAAGTAGAGAGGTTTGCATTCGAATGTGTGTGTCAGAGTAAATAAACTTAATTTTGCTATTAGCATTTAGGAGAGGGAAAACACTTCAGAAAGCAGAGGTCAAAGAAGATAATAATTCTAAGAGAGCTGATATAAAAGAAATAATAATTTATTTGAGTCTCTTGGAATCTGCAGCAGTAAATTAAAATAAAGAGGTTTGCCAAGGTTATCAATGGTCTGGCTAAAAATTGCAGACTGAATGCAATGTCCTGGGGATTTGGACCGTCAGGGACGTGTGCTGGGTAAATCTCTCTTACTTTAAATGCCACCATTGTCCCTGTCTTGTATTTTAGGACTCCTGTGGCTGGTATGGAAACTCACATTCCTGTTATATTCCTTGACTTGAATGGTAAGTGGTCCTTAAGATGGCAGAGTAATTTGGAAAAAAACTTTATCCAGCCAGTGATATTTAAGAATTGAAGCAAGCTCTTAAAATTAATAATAGCCTGGAATGGCAGGATTACTTGGAGAAGTGTCCATTTTTCCTGAAACTTATTGCTTAATGTTTCAAAATAAACAATATTATGTATGGAAGGAACCATAGGGTTTTAATAATCCCATGTTTCAATGCATCCCATGCAAGATCCACTTTGAACAATGTATTTGTCACATGCTCCTACCAAAGATGGGAAGTTGGAACCAAGAGGCCCCAAAAAAATCCAGGGAGCAATCAGTTAAATAAATCCTTGATAGGATGTTTAAAAGAGGGTTAACATTTGGATGAGAGGTGTCAGGAGAGAAGGGGAGGTGACACTCAGCCTGTTGGGAGGAGACCTGGGCTGCAGTCCTCTGGCATTGGTGGTTTGTCCACCTGGGACAGCACATCCATGGATCCAATGGCTTCAGAGAGGAGCTGGTTAATGATTCATGGGGAGGGACTCCAGCCAGGACAGGTTGAGCTTCTCAAAACCCAGACTAAGGGTTTGTTTAATCATGATCTAAAAGTACTGTGTTTTCTCCTGTGCCACCAGTAGTTTATCTTAACAGCACCACATATTTAATGCCAAATGAGCTCAGTGCTGAAAATCCACCTGTGGGCAAGGAAGGGGTGTTTGCCATGGGGGGAGATTCCTGCCCTTTATTAGGCACATTGCAGTCTGTGTCCCCAAATCTTTGTGCACACTTTCTGTATGGAAATGGGGTGATTTTTAATTTTTTTTTTTAAGTGGAGCAATGCAGCTTTAATTTTGTTGTTGAAGTCTAAGTAGCCAAGGTGGGGAGCTGGGGATGAAAATGTGAATTCGTGACTTGCTGATGCTTTTTTAAAAAAGTGATTGCTTTGTGTTTCCTCACCTTCCACATCCCCTCCTGTTTGCAGCTGATGACTTCAGCTCCCAGGATAACCTGGATGACCCAGAGGCAGGAGGCTGGGATGCTACTCTGGTGGCAGAGGAAGAGGAGGAATTCTTTGAGCTGCAGATTGTGAAGCATCATGACAGTGAGGTAAGGGAAGCTGCAGACCAGAAAATTTTTGTCTTTTAATTGTTCTTTTTACATGTCCACACGTGAAAACAATACATCAGATATGTCATAGAAATGATACAGCACTTGTTTCTCCTGTGAGCAACTGTGTTTTCAAGGAGTATTCACTGGAAGTATAACCATGATTTGGAAAATAGTAAAACTCAAGGATCTTCCTTCATCCAAACATTCCAAAAGCCTGAGATTCAGTTTGTATTTAACAAAGCAAAACCCCTGAGCAAATTAGAGTACAAAAGCCCCAGCTGAAAAAACAATCAATCTTAATTGTTAACATTTTTACCTCTGCATTGTTACACTCCATTTTGCCACTTATAGTTTCACATCTTTACAATTGTTGGTTTATAATTTCTACTATTAGGTTTAGAATCTCTAACTTATTTCTTAAAATTTGGCTTGTTTTTCTGCAACTTTTTTGGTTTTTAGAGGAGCATTATTCCTGGTAGTTCTGTTCAGGATTTTTTTTGGTCCTGATTTGTATTTAGAGCCTGGAAATTTGGCTACCAGGCCATTTTTCTCATGGCTTGAAGATAAACCATTTAAATCTTCATTAATGCTTACATTTTAACATGCAAGAAGAAAAATTCCAGCTTTTGCTGTATTGCTAGAAAGGCTTCAGCAAAGCTATTTCTCAAATACAGGAGAATTTTTGTGGCGTGATGGAAGATTTCCACTGCAATCTCTGTTGCTCTCTGGTTTATCTTAATAAATTAGGCCAAATGGTCCTGCACTTCTGCATATTTTATAATTTATTTGCAATGATCCTGGGTATTCAAAGATCTTGTTTTTTCAAGAGGAAATGTTCCAGAGTTTGAGCAAGTTGGCATTTTTAATCCCAACATCTTCATTTGGCAAACTGATCTTGATTTTTAAATGGCCTCTTCTAAAGTGCGGGGATTTTTTCTTCACAGGGAGCGAAACGGAGAAGCCGACTCTCAAAATTTATGTATTATGTATTTTTGCTAATTATGCTTAATTAATTACAGTTAATTATACACCTAATTATGCTTATTAGAGGATACATTTTTTTTCTTTCCCCCCCCCCTTTTTGCAGGTGAAAGCAGAAGCCTCGTGGGACTCCACGGTCCACGACTGCATCCAGCTCAGCAAGGGGACAGCGGCGGAGGAGAGAGTTTACCTGATTGTCAGAACCACTGTCCAGCTCAGCCACCCTGCAGAGATGCAGCTGGTGCTGCGCAAGCGCATCTGTGTCAACGTCTATGGCAGACAGGTACAGCTCCTGCAGCCCTTCCCACTTCCCAGGACTCACATTCCCTCCTCTCTGCCCCCATCTCAGCCTGGGTGGAAGCGCCGGATGAGCGGCGTCCAGCGAGGCTTTGAGCTGCCAAGTCGTTTTCCTGGTATCCCTTGTGCTGTGGATGATGACACAGCTTGTTTTTTAAGGCATCTAAATGTGAGAAATTAATTTTTCTCTTAACCACTAAGTGCTTTCTCACTGGAAAAAGAAGAAGAGTTAATTTCTCGTGAGCTCAGAGTTTGTATTTTGCATAAAGGAACTTCTGTGTTTCCCTAGCCCTATATTAAGTCCACACATTGCTGCTAACCATTTGTATTTACTCCTCCAGGTATTTAGAAATCAGCTAGGAATAGTTGGAGGAGAGATCCCTTGTGTTAATTCACCAGAGTTAATCACTCTTGGTCCTTTATGTTTTCCAGCTGGTGCTCTTACAATAATGTGTAGGTGAGAGCAGGGTGTTTGATAAATGGCAGGCAGTGAAGTTGTCATTCCATTTGCAGCATCATGCTCTGAAAATAATATAAATCCTGAGAATGATGGGGGAGGAAGGAGTTTGTTCAGCACTGTCTGAGAATCCAGCCTCCCCTGGCAGTGATAATGACAAAGCAGAAAGCCTGGATTGTTATTCTGGTTGCACGTCTGTAGTTAAAATCTGAAGCAAGAGCAGAGAGAAGAGGTGTGGTCACACCCAGAAACCCTGTAGGTAACTCCCAGTGCTGGAAGTAGAACCCCAGTTCTTGGTGCTTCCATCAGGCAGGAGCTTTTTCTCAGCAAGGGAAGAACAGTGAATTTTTTGTCCTGTGGAAGGGGAGACTGTATTGAAGAGATCAATTGAATGTGCCAATAACCACAATCGGGTGAAGTCTTCATCAATTCTGTTTTCTACAGATTTAGTCAGTGCCGTTTTTTACTTTCATCCGACACAGAATCTTTGGCTTTCTTCCTGTTTTTCTAAAAACCCCCGTCAATAACCTTTCCTGGGAGTTTGTCTCAGCAGCATCTTTGAATGACTCATCTCTGCATTAATTCAACAGTCCAGTTCTTAACCCTGCAAGGCGCCAAGTCAGCATAAACAATGACCATGCCCCTTAAATCATTCTTCATAACGATCTCTTTGGTCAAGAATTTAATGTCTGTACTTGTCAATATTCAAGACAAGTCACCTAGGGCTCCATCAGGAAAAAAAAGCACCTCTAAAAGCAGCTGATGCTTGGTGAAACAGTCACCTTGCAAGGAGGGAAGTGACTCCTTCTCTGTATCCACAATAAGCAAGCAAATGATTTTTTCCAAGTTGAAATCTTTGGCTCTTACATGTTTATTGGTTAGACTTTGTAGTTTGGGCTTCTTTCATTGTGAACTGCATTTATTTCAGCTGCAATCTGTTAGTCCGCAGCTAGAATCTCTTAATCCACATTTTCCTCATGTTTATTTCAGTTGGAATCTGTTAATCCACGTTTTCCTCGTGTTTCCTCCCCACAGGGTTTTGCACAGAGTTTCCTCCGAAGAATGTCCCCCCGAAGTTCCATCCCTGGCTGTGGCGTCACTTTTGAGATAGTCTCAAACATTCCAGAGGTGAGTAAGAAACCAGAGTGTCTCAAATTGGCCAAGAGCCTCTAATTTTGTGCTTTCCCCTCTAATTTGGGCGTGCTGGCTCTTGCTGCTGCCAGCATAAACGATGGTTTGTAAAAGATGGAGCCTGTTCTTTTACGTGCTGTGACTTAGCAGCAACCTCTGTCTTATCAGTGTCACTGTGTATTTTGTTGAGTGAGCATCTGTTTGCTCAGGTCCTTGAAGAGGCAGTTTGAAGAGAGATGGGGGGGGAAAAAGAGGGAGGAAAAATGGGCAGGTGAAGTGCCTGCTGCGGGGAGCATGAGAATCTGTGGAAAAAAATAACAAAGTGGCTTTTTCTCAGTAATGTCTTTATGCAACTCTTGATTCCTGAGCATATTCCCAGTTAGATGCTAATCC
The DNA here is from genome assembly GCA_013400635.1 of Hypocryptadius cinnamomeus. Classification (NCBI taxonomy): domain Eukaryota; kingdom Metazoa; phylum Chordata; class Aves; order Passeriformes; family Zosteropidae; genus Hypocryptadius; species Hypocryptadius cinnamomeus. The sequence continues at coordinate 116,162 of VYZP01059235.1, forward strand.
TTTCTTTCCAAAGAGATGCTCTGTCAGGGCACTTGTGAAAACATTAACACATGAAGAGCCAAAACTCTGATTGCTGCCTGGCTCTTTCATGTTCTGCTGCATTTTGCACTCTGTGTTGAAATGCTTCTCAAGTAATGTTCTATTTTTTTTCTTCTTGCAGCTCACTTGAAATTTTGTTTTCCTCTCAGGTTAGATAACGCCCCAAATGTACTCAAGCACTTTTTAATTATGAAATATCTGAATGCAGCCCTTTTGCTAATTAATGGCAATGTCTTGCTGTGAGACTCTCAGAAAGAACCCAAAAAGCCTCAAAACAATAACCACGTACAGCTTGAGATGTCTGTGACAGTGGCAGCAGCACCTGTGCAGGTTACGTGGCACAAGGTGTTTATTTGGATCAGAATCTTAGATTGGGCATTAGGAAGAAATTTAGAATGGATACTAGGAAGAAATCTAGACTAGATGTTAGGAAGAAATCCTTTTCTCCAAGGGTGGTGAGGCAGTGATTGCCCAGAGAGGTTCTGCACCCCTCATCCGTGGAAGTGTCAAAGGCCAGGTTGGACAGAGTTTGGAGCAACTTGGGATGGTGGAAAGTGTTCCTGCCCATGGCAGGGAGTAGAATGAGATGAGTTTTAAGGTTTCTTCCAACCCAGACTATTCCATGATTCTCACCTGCCTCTGAGCTTAAGGACAAACAGTGCTGAGCTGGTGCCGTGTGGTTTAAAAATGCATTTTCTCTGCGAGTGACGTGGGAGATTTTGGGTTTCTTTTAAAATGCTGCCCTCTCTTTTTGCCTCCCCAGGATGCTCAAGGGGCTGAGGAGCGGGAGGCACTGGCCAGGATGGCAGCAAACGTGGAAGATGCAGCTTCAGCTGACTCTGAAGCCTACATTGAGAAGTACCTGCGGAGCGTCCTGGCCGTGGAGAACATCCTCACCCTGGACCGGCTGCGCCAGGTCTGCCTGCAGCAGGGAGTGCTGAGAACAGTGTGTGCCATCCAAACACCCTCCTGAGTGCACACAAGCTACCAAACAACCCCAAAAATCACCCCAGTGCACACCTCAGCCTCCCAAAGTGGGCCTGTGGCAAAGATCCAGGGGAGCAGAGATGTCCTTGCTCAGTTCCAGCATGGATGGGGCTGGGAGGTCCCTGCTCAGGGCACAGTTCTGGGCAGCTTGGTTTGGTTTTAAGGCTGTTCATTGCTAATTCTGGTTCAGGAAAAGGAGTTGTGTGGCCTTAGCTTTTGCTTTCTGAAGCTTTACCAATAGTTCCTGCAATTGCCAGTAGAATTTTTGTCATTTTGCCCACATTCTACTTTGAATTCACCAAAGCCATCCTGCCAATAAAAAAAGACATTGATTGGGTTAATTTTAAATACTATAACTTGATCTGTTTACCAGGAGAAATACAGGAGAGAAAAACATTTGTTGAATATTGTTCTCCTGGATATAAATTATGCAAGCACAGAGAGAAAAGTTATGCAAAACAAGCTGGGGCTTGTGCCTGCCCACTATAAATTCACAGGGAAGTGTGATGCACTTTAAATATTGAAAGCAAGTTCCCTGTCATTTATAATTAGTTTAAAGGATTAAAATAGGAGCTCAGCTAGGAAAGAGAGTGTTAGTCTTTGCATCTCTGTCATCTCCTAGAATCAAGACTGCAAAACTCTACACGTGCCAATCAGCAAAATAGCAGATGTTAAAATTTATCCATTGATAATTTTAGCCGTGTAAACTTTACAGACAGCAGCTTGTGCCACAAGGCAGCTCAGAAGCATTTTACTTGTATAGACAAAGCTATCCTGGGATGATCAGAGCTTTAATTCTTGCCAAACACACTAATTTTCTTCATTTTGCTCTCTGTGACTGCCAGGAAGTTGCTGTAAAGGAGCAGCTGATGGGAAAAGGAAAACTCTACCGCAGGAGCCTGAGCTCCCCCAACGTGAATCGGGTGAGTTTTCCCTGCTGGCTTCTCCAGCAGCTCCACTCTTCATTCTCAGGTCCTGGAGTCATGGAATAGAGCAATGAATTTCCTTCTTTTTGACCCCTCTGTGCTGGGTTTTTTTTCCCCCGGAACAATGGAGATTTTTCATTTCCTTTCCAAGCTGAAGGGGTTTTTTTTTCCTCTCTTTTTCTTTAGAAGTTTGAAAACAAGTTGCAAATATATGCTGAATTTAAGCTTTGTGTCATTGTTGTGCATAAGAAAAATGAGACTTTTGCTACCCAAAATTTGGAAAGAAATCATGTGATAGAACTGGTAATCAAGCTAATGTCAAATTCTGGCTTCTCCCAGGTCAAGAATTAAATTTTCACCTTTAATTTCTTGGATTTTGATTCTGCTTTAACCACAGAACTGTTGCTTTTCAGCCTTACTAGTCAAGAGGCATAGTTATGAATTCTTTGAAGTTCTTGTTAAGAAATAATTCTGCTTCTTTTAACTCTTCCAGCTTTCTGCAAGCCGCCAGGATTTAGCCCCCCCTTATAACCTGAGCAGTAACAGGGTGAGTATCTGCAGATCTCCTGGGAAAACTGGGAAAAAAAAGGAAATTACCCAATTGCTCAGTGATTAGGGGCATTAAAGGGAAATATCTGTGAAAAATGGGCCAACCCCACGTGCTCCTGGATCCTTGGGACAAAAGTTGGTTTGGATGTGCTGCTCTGGGGAAGTTCCCAGCTCTTGTCCCAGCCCCTGTAGGATGCTCAGGAGCATTGTCCAGCTTTAGAGCTCTTCCAGAGCTTTCACCTGAGTGGAGGGAAAAATTCTGGGAGAAAGGAAGAGTTTTGGGTCCTTATGTCAGTTCAAGTCCACCTCTAGACAGAATAAAGGCTGTGAAGAAAGTCCCTGACCTCCCAGTGGTCCTAAACTTGTGGTGGGTGATAATCCAGCCCATTTCACGCCTTAAAAACACCACTAGAGACCCAAAGCATTCCTTTAAAAGGTGAAAAATTAAATTTAAGCTTATTTTCCAAATCCTAGATCAACTGAAGGATCTCCTCCTGATAGATATTCTGCCCAGCAAGTGTGGAGTCATTTTGAGGGGGAGAATCTGGTGGTGACAAGGCATTTTAATGCATAATGCAGTTGCACAGAATAATAGAATTTTGATGTAGTGCTCCAGCATTGGTTGCTAAATCTGCTACATCTGATCCATGGAGAGAATGCTAAAATATGTGCAGGTGATAAAGTGTTTGTAGCAACTTCTGTTTGGAGAGAACTGTGGGGTGTTTCGCTATTGTAAGGTTTTAAAGCAAAAATTAAAGATTAGGATTCTTAATGATTTCTGTTTTTCTCCTCCCTTCCCCTCAATGATTTCTCTCATTGCATGTTTCAGAGTCCAAAGGTCCCAGCAGAGGTAATGCATTAGGTCCACCTAATGAGTGGGATAATAATTTTATCTCACTATAAAGTTGATTTTGCTCACTCACACGCTTTTATTTCCTGCTTTGAAGATGCTGCTGGTGGTGCCTCATTTGCATAGCACAGAGCAAACGAGTTTTTCCATTGAAATGCTGTCATTAATGCAGCGTGAACTGGTACAAAGCAGAGAACTTTTCTCCTTGGGTGCATCTGATGGGTTCTTACAGAGCTGGAGCTGTTCAGTGCCATTTCTCACAGATTTTTGGACAGGGTGAAGTCGTTTCAGAAGTAACTCCCTCTCAGCTGAAAAAAATAGATATGAAAGCAAGTAAATATCTAAATATCTGCCAGTGAATATTAGCCTGGAGATGAGATAAACATTGAGACTTTCTCTCAAATCTTGCTCAGCCTTTATGGCTTTTATAGTTCAGTGTAAGCAACTCGTGATTTCTGTGAACAAATGACTTTAAAATAATAACTAGGCCAATGGAAAACATGCTTTTCCTTAGTTTTGTGTTAGTGCTCTCAGAGGAATGACCCCTTTTCCCAAGCTTTGGTTAACTGGAATTGTTGGCAGTGGTTTGCATGAGGTTTTGCAGCTCTTGGCCATGGCTGTAGTTGCTGACAGAGACTCTGTGCTGCAGGAATGTGGAGCTGAGGTGGTGGAGCTGCTCCCCTTGCTTGCAGTGAGCTTCAATCCAAGGCACTTGTTCCTCAGGACATGGAGATGGGACCTCCCCAGCTGGGAATTCCTGGTTTTGAAGGGATCTCTGGTTCCAGGCCACATTGGACAGGGCTTGGCACAACCTGGCTTAGTGGAAAATCCCTGCCCAGGGCAGGAAGCTGGAATTAGGTGATCTTTAAACCCTCCCAACCCAAACTGTTCTGTCATGCAATGATCCCGTTTCAATGAGAAGATGAGCAAAAGCTTTTGTAATCCCAATGAAATATTTAACAAATCCTTAAATGTCCCTGTAGCACACAGACACCACAGAGCTCACTGGTGAGATCAGTCCTGTCCTGTTCAGCATAAAGGACCTCAGAAGAGCTTGACAGGCAGAGTTTTGGTTAAGCTGGATGTCTTTGTCCCTTGGTGAGAAATTTGGTGGCAAAGAAGTCTTCTCCAGCAGTCATGGATTGTTATTTTATTGTCATTTTACCAGGAATTTTGTGTTGTTTATTATAATAAGCCAATCCCAAACAAGTGATTTAATGTATCACAGGAAAAAGCAGTCACAGGACACTAATAACACCTGAACTGGGTGCAGAATATTCATGAGAGCTCTTTGCACATTCCAGGATATTCCTTTCCTTAACTTTTATTCCATTTCTTTATTTCTCTCTCTGATTGTTGTTCCTTGCATCCCTGCTGCCTTTGGATTTTTTACCATTTTTTACTGTTTTACCATGGATTTTTAGCTTTGTGGAAAGAGCTCCTGAGTCTCATTCCAATGCTCATTCTACCAGCACCATCCATGCTGGTAGAATTTGGGATTTGCTCCATTCTCCATCACTCAGAAGAGCCAGGTCTCATTCCCCTGTTAAAACAAAAAAAAAACCAAAAAAAAAAAAAAAGAGTATTAAACAAGAATATTATATGATAAGAATTAAAGATGGTGTCAATGCAACTACAACAGGCAGCTCAGGAATTTCAAGAATTAAGGCATGGATTCATCTTGCAGACTTTGGTAGTAGAAACATGGATGGGTGGTCACATCCTCCTGAAGAGCTTGAAAAGTCCTTCTCCAGGACTGGAGCAGAGGTGTGGGATTGGCACATTTTGGGAAAAAACACCTTAAAGAGTATCCCAGTGTGCTGAGAGCACAGAGAGATTCCAGGGAGCAGGATGAATTACACTGAGCTGTGCATTGCTGGGAAATATTTAAGTCACCACTGGGAATTTTTAATTTCTGAATTTACTTCAGAAGAGTTTTATGGACTTCCATATTGTCAGCAGGACAGCTGGCCTCACCTCTAGGTTCTGTCTGCTTGCTTACATGAGAAAAAGGCAATTTTTACTCCTGTTACCACTGCAGATGTGGTTAGGGGAGACTGAGACAAGTTTGATTTCTCCTTGCACATCAAGTGATGCAGGGGTATTGAGTGTCTTAGTCTTGATATCAAATACAGGGGGTGAATTTTCATGCTCAAGGGGGCTTTTGTTGGAAATTTAATTTAATTTATTTCAGTTGGACGCTGAATTTAAAAACTGAGTTGACTAAACTGGATGAATCAGAGGCACAACGAGTGGAAGGCACCTCTGAGGTGTTTTACAGATCAGACTAAATCACATATTGATGAAAAACATCACGAGTTGCTCTTAAAACACCTCTGGCAAGAACCATTTTGTCTTGGACGGTTGTCCTTCCTTTTCCAAAGGCCCAGTATTTGTAGTTCAAAATCCAAGTATGACAAGATGGTGCCATTCAACCTTCAGGTTTTTATGGGAACCAGAGTTTTTTTCAGCAAATTGATACCATGTAGATTGAAGTTGAATAATCCTGCTGTTCATGAGAACAAGTGCCTTCTGTCCCAGCTGTGTGTCCCAGCTGTTTGCTTGTGTTCCAGTGCTCCATGGTCACCTTTTCCTAAGCCTTTTCTGAACTGCTGAAATAATAAAACACAAGAATTAGTCATTTCTCTTACCCAGTGGCTGCATTTTAATGGTCTGTCAACTTCAAGGAAAGATTTGTCAGGTAAAGCCTCAGATGACTTAGGTAGTGTTCATCCCTTCCTGTCCTAAAGGTTTTGTGCATGAAATAAATCCCCTGGGGTTTTTCATGGAGGATGTGTGAAAGAAGGGAAGGCAGAGGAGAAGAAGGAGAAGGTTTTATAAAAATAAACCACTTTATAAACAGCTCTGCATTAAAACACATCAAGGGACGTGCATTCTTCTGGTGGCTACTTGGATTTGTTAAATTAAATCACTTGACCTCTGTTTGGTCACTTGGCAGAGAGCAAATATATTCATGAAATGATGACTCCTCTGGGCAAATGATTTATAAGCTTCCTCTCTTTCTCTCACCACCCTTCTTGAGAGAGAAAAGATTCACAGCATTTAAATAATAATGAGAAGAAGAATAGACTTAAAACTTGCAGTGGTGCATGCACAAAGCAACGCAGGAGAGTGCTGGATGACATCCAGATGGGAAACTTGGGAAGTTCATCAAGTTAACACAGTCAATAATTCTTTTTATTTTTATTTTAGTGAGATTGACATGGGTAGCCTTTCAATTCAGCTTCGTAAAATCATTCATGAATTACCTTTTCCCTTTGCACAGTAGTTGATATTTCCAGTTGTCTCCAGTATTTTCTTTTTGAAATGTTTCTCTACCTGTTACTAACTTAATTTTGATGGTTTGTTGTCATCTCAGAGTTGAGGGTTCCAAATCTGACCTTCAGGCTAAGACTCTGATCTCTGCTGTCTCTCTCCAAAGCAAGTGTAATTCAAAAACCCAACATGCCTTAAGTAAACAACCACACAAATCCTTTTCTCATTCCTGTTCTCAGGACCTTCATTTTATTTCTCCTGGAAAAATACTTAAAATTACTTAGAAAATGTACTCATCTATGATATTCTATAATATCAAGGCTGAAGCAAAATTTCTGAAAGATCCTATGAAAAAAGCCTTTTCCTACAGAAAAAGTCAGCAAATGCTGCCATTCTTTCTGTGCAGGATGAATATTCTGAAAGGGTTCTGCTGGTTCTTACCCACTCCATTTTTTCAGCATTCCCCAAACAGGACCAGAAAGTTAAGATACAGCTTGAAACCATTTTACTCTTGGAACAATAATTGAAGGGCACTTCTGACTCAACAGATCATGACTCAGAAAATTCTTTAGTTGCTCTTTACCTGCACTGAGTCCCTGTTCTACTAAGCTACATTACTCTTGAGTACTTGTAATATTCTTTCTGTTTCTTCTTTTTCTGTGGCCTCCAGAAGCACTTGGGCTTGGCTCGAGATGTGTCACCTTGATCCATTTGTCTTTAAGTGGATCACTGTCTCAAGGTCCAAAAGGATCACTAATCAAGCTTTATAATACTCTCCAAAAATGGAGCTTTCAGATGCTTTTCACTCTTCCATAGCTCTTTTTCCTAATCCAGTGCCAACATCTACCAGGCTGATGGCAGACTAGGCCAGGAGGCAACAAAACCAGTATCTCAAGATAATTTGGAGCCTTGTGCTATTTGGTTTGAGTCTTCTATTTTTTATTAATCTCTTCACATGATAAGGCAACCTGAGAAAAATCTGCACTAACAGAAACACGAAAGGCAAAAAAAAATTAGAGTTTGGGGATGAGGAATAGGAAAGAAGCATTTTGTGGAATTTTCCAGCCTCAGACGTGACTCTTGGATGTGTGTAAGACATAAATGAGTTGCAGGTCAAAGATGATGGTGGAATTGGAAGCTTAAGGCATGGGCAGGGCAGGAAGCTTCCAAGAAGGGTTTAAACACCAAAGTCCTCAAAACCAGCAGACTAACCAAACCCCTGCTGCTCCCAGCCTGGCCCCCATCAGCCTCACTTCCAGGATGCCTCAGTGACCTCAGACACCCATCAGTTATCCCAAATTTGTCTTCCCAGCTGCAGCACTGGCTGTACCTGGAGCAGGAGGGCTGAGGACAGGTCCTGCTCTGCCCAAGTGAGGTTACTTGCTATTCAAAGCAGGAGCAGCTTCCCTGGGACTGACTTATAGATCCAAATGGAAATGATTCTTGCCCTGGGCTGCTCACTGTGACCTTCAACCCAGTGGAGAAATCTATTCCTCCTATCCTGGCTTATTTATTATTTGTGAAACATTCATGACTTCAAGTTCCAGTTTAGATTAGCTTGGCTGCCTGTCATTATTTTTATGTTCAAGGTCAGATTAATTCCTTGCATCCAACAGTGGGGAGCTACTTGAAAAAGCACATTTTCCCCCTCTTCCTCCAGGAAAAAATACACTAAACTTATGGTCTAGGGTGCAGCAGGTCCTTCCATCCCTTGTTAACTCTTGCACCTTTTTACTGTGAAAGTATTTCTTTTCCTGTTACGTCTGTCAAAACAAGCAAAATTCAGGTGTACAATAAAATCCAGATTTTGTACCAACCATAGCAAAACTCTTCACCAAAAGAATAAATGGGATTAGACTTCAGTTTTTATCACTTTGGCTGCACCATCCTGTACTTGCAACCCCTGATTGTGGAAAGGTGAAGCTTTGCAAGCTCGTCCTGAGAACATTTCACCACCTGAACAGGACAACACTTTCCCACAAGACCCTGAGACTTCTTGAAGAGTCTGAGCCTGGACTTTTTTGACCCATAGGCTCATAAATGGGTATTGAGTTGCCTTCAGGTCTCCTATAAATGAGGTGAATGAGAAGGAGCTGCTTTGGCAGTTTGATTTTGCATGTGTGCCTCCCTCAGGTGTTTTCAGGACAACTCCATGGAATTTTGGTTTCCCTTCCAGCTCTGCACACTTAATTTGGTGAAGCAAAACCAAGCCCTGTCCTGCATCACATGAAACTTCCAGCAGAGCCACATCCTGGCCAGTCACTTGGAGTAGTCATTGCAGACAAATTTATAAATGATTTTGCCTAGCAAGATGAGAGAATTAATAAAAAATTGATTTGGACACACAGATTCTTGACACTCACATGCTGCTGTGAAACAGTGGCCTGGGGTTTCTCTCTGTTAGCCAAGAGGCTTTGTCAGTTTCTGGCTGTGAGTTTGAGAGGAAAGTTCCAAAACCACAATGGAACCTTTGTAAAAGCAAGAGAAATCACCCCTGGTGTGGAGAATGGTGTGTGGGATCCATGGGAAAACCCAACCAGAGAAGCCTGGAATCTTGGGAAGGCAAAGGAGCTGCTCTTTTCTCTGTCACTGTTTCTTCCTCATCTGCATCAGGCTCTTGTAGGGCTGAAAATAATCTTGTTTCATCTTCAAAACCCTGACCTGTCCTAATCTTTTTTGTGGCTCCTGCTATCCACAGCTTGGATATTCTAACTTTCTCTTTCCCAGAAAACTTTGCAGTGCCACAGTTGCTTCCTCTGGATCTCCTCCTTTCTCTGACTCCAGGCACAAACATCCAGCCTTTAGGTCTTGTATTTCTTGTCTTGTTTAAAGCTCTGTCCTCACCCTTTTTTCTGTCACTGCTTCCACTACTCCTGAGTACATACACAAAATATTCAGGAATTTTGGGCAGACAGCAGCATATTATTTTCACCTGGTTGTAACCTACTCAACTTCCAAAACACAGCAGCACAAGTGAATGAAATAGTACAGCTGTGAGGTCTAGAAATAAACTTTTCTGTGCCTTTATGCTGAGGGTGCTCATCTTTGCAGGGCTGGGTCTGCCAACTAAAAGCACCTCTGGGGCAGGGTCTTTCCTCAGCTCTGGCACTCTGAGCTTGGCAGAGGGGCTGTGCAGGGTGTGTCAGGATTGCTGTGCTCCTGCTGTTGTGCTAACTTGGAAAACCACCTTTTTTTTCCCTTTAGGGTCGATGGGAGAGTCAGCAAGATGTGTCCCAAGGTGCCACAAACTCCAGTAGAGGCATTAGTCCATCTCGTACCTCCCTGCCAGGCTCTGGGCAGCAGAACCACTCCCCTGATCCAGGTAAGGCTCTTCTTCAGCTCAGAAAACTCCCCTGATCCAGCTAGGGCTCTTCTTCACTCACAAAACTCCCCTGATCCAGGTAAGGCTCTTCCTCAGCTCAGAAAACTCCCCTGATCCAGCTAGGGCTCTTCTTCAGCTCAGAAAACTCCCCTGATCCAGCTAGGGCTCTTCTTCAGCTCACAAAACTCCCCTGATCCAGCTAGGTCTGTTCTTCAGTTCAGAAAACTCCCCTGATCCAGGTACAGCTCAGGGAACTTCCTAAATGTGGGATAAAGTCACTGCAGCTCCTGAGTGTCACTAAAAGTCAGAGGGAGCTTTCCCTTGGCTAATTCTTTGACCACAGAAATCATCTTAAACTAAAAAGAAGTTTAAAAAAATTTTTATATAGGGTTTTGAGTCAGGTTTGGGGTTTTTTCCCCCCTTTCTCCAAAAAATAATTCTTTTCATGTGTGAATATTTTGTTTTTCCAATAGGTATTGGTAGCCTGGCTGCTTCCTACCTGAATCCTGTCAAGTCCTTCGTGCCTCAGATGCCAAAGCTGCTGAAGTCCCTGTTCCCTGTTAGAGATGAGAAAAAGGGCAGGCAGAGCTCTCCCCTTGCACAGCAGGTAAGGCATTAAATCACCCACAAAATCCAATATTGGTGAGTGCTGCTGGGCTTGCTGGCAGAGAGCTGGTTTATAAAAGTTGTTGCAGAGCAAACCAAGCTTTTAGGCACAGCAGAGCCTCGTGATCCATTTCCCCTCCATCCTTTCCAGGGATAGTGGAGCTGCTGGAACTTATTGACACACACTCAGCCCACTTGGCTTTTTTACAAGTGCCAGCTCCACTCCCAGGGTGATTTATGGGCCTCCCACTCGCAGCAACAATGGTAAAATTTATGAAGGGCACTTAGTGTTGTTTGTGTATTGCCAGGAGGAAAATGTAATTCTATTTTTAATTCCTTATTTCATATCCCCACCCCTCACCCAGCTTGTGTCACCTTTTACCATCTTTCCCTGTGTACTTGGGGCAGTTGCTTTGCTTGTTCTTTCTTACCTACTCCACATGTCAGGGAAGCATTTGATTTCCTTTTTTTCCTTTTGGATGTTGTGCTGCAAAGCTCCCACCTGCTCCAGATGTGGCTCCTGTGCTCTGAGCAGAAGTTGATGCACAGTAAAGCTGACTGGAAAAACACTTCTGTCTTTCAAAAAAACACCAGATGAAATAGAGAATCACATTATAAATCATGTAATCTCCTTTATTTGTGAGGAATATGTATTTATAAAGGAATATTTCCCTCTAGAGTAAATTGTGAAGGTTTAACAAACTGTTTTGAAGATTAATCTGGAGCCAGATCTCGTGTGAAAGTTTTTGGGATTCCATTCTTCCATGCTGCCTCTGCTGTCACCCTCTTCCTTTGCCTGGAGTTCTGGAGGCTCATCATTATTAACTCAGACTTTTCTTCACCTCTTGCCATGCAGGCAAACATTTTAAAGAATATCTTCCTCCAAACAAACCCTAAGACCTCACAACTCTTTTTTTTTTTGTGGATGAATCCAGGTCTTCTGTTTGCTACAACCAAACTTGCTGTTACAAGAACATCCCAGGAGTACAGGAAGTTGTTTTGGCATAATAGAAATACAGTAAAATATTAAATAGATAGAGCAAAAATAAATCTACTAACACTTAAATATTTTTAAAATAAATTTCTGGCACATATAGCACAAATAGGAATGAGGCAGTTTTAAAATATTCTTAGCTTGATTGGGGATTCATTTTACATTTTAATCTTGCCTTTTGCTTGGTGCTGGGGCTGGAATTGTACAAACCCCCTCATCTATGAACTGCAGAGAATTAAAATGAAGGTGGTGACTTTCTTTAAAGGTATTTGGGTATGGAAAGATGCAAATAGGTGCTCTTACAATTGCAGTGAGAGCCTTTCACACCTTCTTGAATCCTCAGTGAATCAGTGAGAGCTGAGAGGAGAAACGAGGCCTAATTTCCTGCCTCTAGTCTAACCACCTGTTCCCACTCCTTTCCTGTTCAAGATCAGTCCTGGATGATTTGTCTAGAAATCAAGTTTTAAACTACAGAGACATCTCCTCAATGAGATTTTTGTTTATGGTGTGGATTACTATGGAAAGTCAACCAGGTCATGATCTCAATGATTTTTAATAGGAGGGGAAATGCTATTAGTGGTTTGTTTTTTAAAAAATAAGAGGAGTAGGTGATGCTTCAGTGATTGCACTGGAGAGCAACCCAGAGTTTCCATGACCAGTGGATCTGTGTCATGTAATGAAATGTTAGAATTATTCTCTACTTTCAGGTTTTGCAATGGAACAAATCAGCTGTATTGCAATGTGCCTCCCTGGTTTGAGGGGTTTTACAAATTCCCTGCAGCTCCATCCATAGGGAAATGGGGCTTCTTCACTGCTGTCAGCAATCCCAGGGAATTGTGGAATATCCTGAGGTGGAGAGATCCACAGGGGTCATTGATCCAACCCCTGGCCCTGCACAGACACCCGAACAATCCCACCCTGTCCCTGAGAGCGTTGTCCAAACATTCCTGAAGCTCCTGCAGCTTTGGGAATGTCACCATTCCCTGGGGAGCTCTTCCAGTGCCCCAACACCCTCTGGGTAAAAAACATTTTCCTAATCCTAAGGGAGGATGCACAGAAGAGAGAATAAAACCAGAAGGAATTGTCCCAGAATCTGCTCCAGCTTCTTCTGTGCAGCACAAAAATAAAGAGGTGCCTTTGCAGCGAGTCTGGCTTTTGAAGATCATCAATATCCCATCCCATAATCTCCAGTGCTGCTTCTTTCTAATGGCCTGAGGATGCAAATGTGGGCAGAGGAGTTGAGCTGGGGGTGGTGATGGATGGCTGAGGGACCTGGGGGGCTCAGGGGGTCACTCCAGGCAGGCAGCCAGGAGCTCCTGTGGAGCTGGAGAAACTGTGCCACGGAGGGGACACAAAAATTTATCTCTGGTAATTTTCCTGGGGTCTTTCTGAGCCCCAGGGAATACGGAACAGCACCTCTAGGGCTGTGGGAGAAGGAAATTTCAGTGCACGGTGGCAGGGGACATAAATGAATGTGCAAGGTGGGAGAAGTGTTTAGTTTAGTTTTTAGTAAACTAAAAACCTGTAAGGGAGAGGCAAAGCCTGAAGGGCTTTTTTGGCTTTAATTGCAAAGGAATCTGACCTTTAACTGGGAACTGCTGGAGTTTTGTTGCTGTAAACAACAATTTGGGAGATCAAGGTTCAGGAATAGAAATGACAAAGGGGATGGAAGGATCTGAATCATCTTTTCCTGGGCTGGGAGTGAGATACGGAGATTCAGGTTGGAATTTGGGAAGTGGTTCTTCCCCTAGAGGGTGTTTGGACACTGGAACAGCTCCCCAGGGAATGGTGGATTCCCAAGGCTGCCAGAGCTCCAGGAGGGTTTGGACAATGCTCTCAGGGGTGCACAGGGTGGGATTGTTGGGGTCTCTGTGCAGGGCCAGGGGTTGCACTGAGTGATCCTTGTGGGTCCCTGCCAGCTCAGGATATTCATGATTCCATGAAAAACAGATTTCAAAGGAGCAGGACTGAACCTTTTTCCAGGTCTGGAGCTGAAGTTCAGTTCACCATGACTATTCCAAGTGGGTGTGGTACCAAATCTCTGATCCTGTGCTGGTAAAAAAGGAAATCAGTCCTGATCAGTAATTATAAAAATACACTTTTAAAATTATTTTAGCAGCTTTTTATTTCAGTCCTGTCCATTGCTTGGAGCAGCATCAACATTAAAATGGGCAAGCCCACACAAAATTACCTTTACCAAGTGATTTCCCCTTGTTTAGAGTGGTTGCTTGTGCTTCAAAAACAAAAAAAAAAAGGCAGAGGCATCCCAGTCAAGGTGGTGGCAGTGAACAAAATTGCTGTCTTTGACCTTCTGCTGCAAGTTTAGTAACTAATCTGGAGAATAATGAACCACAATTAATGAAATCTGCTCTCGTATTCAAGTGTGTTTCTCAGACAGCACATAAAATAATTGAAAGAACTTCCTGCTCTCTAATTAGTTAGATTGAATTAATTTGGCATAATAGGATTCTTTATGTAACTCGCAGAACGGCTTCCGATGAAGCTGTTTATGTACCTAAAAGATTGGGTTCTGATGAAGCTGTTTATATACTTTAAAGTTAGAAAATGCCTATTTTCTCCTTTATCTGCTGCCTTTAAATTAATTGCTAGTAGTCTGTGAATTAAAAAAAAAAAAAAAAAAGCCAACAGTTTAAACCTTTCTCGATGGCTGGAACTGCTTTTTATTTTCTCAGCCTATTCTTGAAAAAGCTGAGAACCACAGAGTGCAAGATTTGGAGCCTTCTGACCCTCCCTGCTGATGGGGAGAAGCTTAAAATCCTTGTGTAAAATATGCAGGTGGAGGGAGAAGCAGAGTTTCATCTGTCTATGCTTAATTGTATTATGTAGGAATTGAAACTCCTCTCTTTTATTCACATGCTGAGGCTTTCCCAGTGTGCACCAAGCAGAATTCCTGTTCTTTTCCCTTGTGACCTCATGGCTCTCCAGGAACTGCCTGTGTAATCACATTTCAGGGCATCACTGGGTGCTGACATTAAAAATGGACATATTAAATTCCAGTTTCTGGTTTTTTGGCATTGCTGTGGCGGAAGGAAATTCCTGTGGCCAATTTGGTGAGTGGATTTTGGTCACCTTTCTATCCAAGAATCTTTTTGGATGCTCAGATGTCTTATAGTTAGCACGTGGCTTGAGAGAGAGCTCTTGAGTCACTTAAGATTTACTTAAAATTTAAAAAAAAAATATATATAAACTTGGAATTTCCATATAATTCATTTTTGCTTTATGGTGTAGCCACATGGAGAGGGCAGCTGTCAATTCTTTCCCTTCCACCTTCTGATGCAGCATGGAAATTAATCTTAAAAACTAATGAAATGCAGTTAATGAAAGGCTTTCTAAATAGACAAAACCCCTTTTCTGGCAGTCTATTAAAAATAACAGTTTCATGGATGGGCCTGGTGCACAGTATAATTGCTAGAACTGACATTCCTTAATCAAATGTAAATAATGTGGCCTTGGAGAACCTTCTTTAACATCTTGAAGGCTTTTTTTTTCTTCAGAGTTTCAAGTGAAAAATCATTTGGATGCTGCAGTCAGCAGAGCTCCACAGCAGAGCTCTTGTGTCTCCTTGTGACTCAGTTGTTGGTGTTCAGATTTCTTTCTGAGCTCAGTTTTCCCTGTCATCCTCAAATACAAATAGTTTTTGATGAGAATGAGTGTGGAAAACTGGCTTTGGAAGTTTCAAACCACTCGAATTTCTTTGTAAACTAACTCAAAAATGGATATGAATTACTCTTTTAATCTGCCAGGACCTAGGAACGAAGTAATTGAGCTGCATAGGAAATGGTGTGGTTAATTCTGTGTAAATTGTACTAGAAGTGGGGAATTCTGATGTCTTATTACAGGCTGAAACATTTCACATAGGGACTGTGGAATAAGAGGGAGTTGTTTGGGTTAATATTTAAATACAGAGTGTGTTCAGAGAAGAAAATGAGCAAACACAAAAAAAACCCCAACAAATTAACTTGCACTGGATTTTAGATCTCCTTGTGGAAGGTGGGAAATTCTGTATTTGAGTGATTAATGACTTTACAATCAATTTTAAAATAATTTTCAAGAGGAACATTGTTGGGGCAGGGGCGTACCTTTTAAAAATGGAATCTTTTCTTTTGGGCTGGTTACTAGGGAATTTGGAATTCTCCCTGCATTCCCATGCACACATTGTGGAAAATATTTTATCCTGAGTGCTCCAAACTGATTTAAATCTCTGTTTAATGAATTTAAATCTCTGTTCTGCTGCAGAAGTTCCCAGTAGCTGCTGTTAAATAGTGATGGGACCATAACACTGTCAGTGGGAGGCTCCTTGGGCTCAGCCCCTCCTGTCTGGGGATGGGAAAGCAAAAGAAACAGTGGAAGTTTGGGATAAAATCTCTTTAGGATTGTATCAACCTTGGCTAAGCCATTCCTGGCATTCACAGGGCAATTCTTGGCTGCACTGGCCTGATTTGTTCTCCTAAATGCCACTGAACTTTCTGCATATTGGGTGTTAATGCTGAGGGATTTTCATCCAAGTGACACGAAATCAAAGGCTTTGCACTGAAGGCATCAGTCACTGCTGCCAGAGGCATTTCACAAAGTGGTTAATGACACAGAAATACCAAATGTGTTTTGCTGAGCTCTTTGAAGAGGTGGCCATTATATAGATGTGGAATATAGAGGATGAAAAAATGTTCATTCAGGATTAATGTTGGTGCCCCTGTAGCTGGGGAGAGACACACAAATGCTTTTCCTCTTCAAGCTCCCCAGTGTGGCAGGATGGGCTCTCCTTTGGTCACTTCAGAGATTGTGCAAAGTGACCTCTCAGTGAGCAGAAAATGCCAAAAAAAAAAGATCAAAGATTCATAGAATCACCGTGGAATCCCGGAATGGTTTGGGTTGGAAGGGACCCTAAAGCTCACCCAGTTCCACCCCCTGCCATGGGCAGGAACAACTTCCACTATCCCAGGTTGCTCCAAACCCCATCCAAGCCTGGCCTTGGTCACTGCCCAGGATCCAGGGGCAGCCACAGCTTCTCTGGGCACCCTGTGCCAGGGCCTGCCCACCCTCCCAGGGAACAATTCCTTCCCAATATTCCACCCAAACCTCCGCTTTCTTAGTTTGAAGCCATTCCCTGTGTCCTGTCCCTCCATGCCTTGTCCCCAGTCCCTCTCCAGCTCTCCTGCAGCCCCTTTAGGCTCTGGAAGGGGCTCTGAGCTCTCCCAGGATCCTTCTCTTCCCCAGGTGAACACCCCCAGCTCTCCCAGCCTGGCTCCAGATCAGAGGGGCTCCAGCCCTTGGAGCATCTCTGTGGATTCCTCTGGACTCTCTCCAGCAGCTCCACATCCTTCTGCTCTTGGCCCCAGGGCTGGAGGCAGCTCTGCAGGTGGGGTCTCACCTGAGAGGGGCAGAATCTCCCTCTCCCCTGCTGCCCAAATTGTGGGACCATCCCAGCACTTGGGGGATTTCTGAGATTTGAGTGCACCCACCTGGGGCACGTCCAGCTTTTTGTGTCCTCATCATCTCCCTGCACAGAGCAGCAGCTCTTGGGAGAAGACAATCAAAGATGCTTTAAAGTGAAAAGCTTTCATGTTCTCCCTCACTCTGTGTTTTGTCAGCTTGGTTGAAGAAATTCTGCCAGAATCCATCACTGTAAAAGGCTCGTGGATAAATAGATATATCAAGTTTAGCAGCCACTGCCTACAAACATTTAATGATAGAATTTGGCTCTGGATCCAGAAATATTTTTCATCCAGCAATGTCTTCCCAGATAGTCCCAACACTTTGTTTTCAGGGTCCCCTCTCCCCAAGGAATTTGACTGAATTTCATCCCACGGGTCTGCTGGTGCCCTCTGAGGGGTTCCTGCCCAGCTGCTTCTTGTCAGCACCAAAGCTGGGAAGTGCCACCCCTCAGAATTGCTTTTTTCTCCCTGTTTCTCTAAACCTTGCTTGGCAAAGTTTCTGTAGTTTGGAGATCTGTCATCCTTTCAGGAGGAGAACTTGATGAGGAGTGATTAAAGCCTAATGGTTTTCTTTCTTTTGCTGTGTGATGCCAGCTGGATTTTTAGATTTTTGTGGATTTGCAGGCTGTAAGACTGGAGGTTTTGGAGAGATAAAACACCCAAACAAACACTTGATTTATTTGTTTTAAAGGGAGAAAAGGGAATCAAAGGAACTGATTTAACTGCTTTAAATACTTTTCCTTATTCCAATTCTGAGTGCTTGTTTCTGGATAATAAGGCTGGACAAATTTTATAAAACCTAAACTTTGCAGGGTTTCTTCATTGGTTTTCATTGGTTTATTCTGATCCATCTGCTTCCTGGAGCCCCAGGTCTTGACCCAGTGAGGATCTCAAAATGCACAAACCTGTGCACCCAAAACAGAGCCAGTTTGCTCTGGTGAATTTTCATTCAGCAGGTTTTAGAACAAGCCAGAACCCCTCCTCTCCTGCTTCCTTTTATTGAACTGGAGCTTTATTGTCTTAAAAAAATTTATTTGGGTCCATGGTGATCCTGTTGGGGTTTTGTCCGTTTTTTGTCTTTTTATTTTCTACCTTGAAGCACCTTGGTTTTTAATGCCTGGCACAATCTCTGTATAAATAGAAGCTGTTCTTCTCTCCCATGTTTATTCCTCTGGAGGATAAGATCAGTCATATTCCTGCTTTACTGGGCTTAGAAGGGATGCAAGAGAAGGTTCCTCACTCTTCAGCTGGAAGATTTCAGTGCTGAGTTCTGGGAATCACTTGTCTGGGAGCTGAGCACTGCCTGTGTGTTTGTACAGAAGGAATCCTTGGCAGGGAAAAAAAAAAAAAAAAAAAGAATAAAAGGCAGCTCCCAAATTGTGTAATGTGTCTCTCTTAAGGAGTTCTGCCCCTCAAAGTCTGAACCTGCCCTTGCAGTGCATTATTTAATAGTGCTAAAGAGATTTTTCTGCCTTTTTCTCCTTTCTCCTTCTCTTCATGCTTCCCTTTCCCGAGGTTCTCCACTGATCTGGTGGCTCCCTCCCCTCCTGTGTGACAGCCCAAGCCAACATCATAACCTCAGATTTATATCAGGTGTCACAATGTGCTGCTCTGGTCCCAGGAGAGGGATTATTTCAAATCTGCAACATAAAAACCTGAATATGGAGCAAGTGAGGGCCATTTATTGTCAGTGCCTGTGTGTTCAGCAGGCAGTGGGAATGTCCTCCTGGAAAAGTGGATGCACAGGCCTGGATTCTGCCTTCTTTTTTGTGTTAAATCCAATAATGCTCAGATCCAAACTGAATTTAGAGACTAGAAAAGGAGAAGGAGTTCTGGAGGTCAAACCATAGATCCTTAAAGTTGGAAAAGGCCTCAGAGATCTTCAAATCCAGCACCACCCCCATGGTCAGGACCAGTCCATGTCCTCAAGTGCCACATCCAGGTGGTTTTGGAACACTTCCAGGGATCCAGGGATAGCCACAGCTTCTCTGGGAAACCTGTGCCAGGGCCTCTCCACCCTCACAGAGAAGAATTCTATCCTAATATCCAACCTAAATCTTTTTGAGCTTAAAACCATTCCCCTCTGCCTGTGTAAAAAGCCTCTCTCCCTCTTTTTTTGACAAACTCCATTTCAAGTACTGAAAGTTTAGTTTTCCATCCTTTCATGACAAAGGTTTGCTTAGGATCCCAAAATCTCAAATGCAAGCTTTAACATTTACCAGTTTGCCAATACTTCATCCTTTCATTGAATATTCTCTTCATTTCCCTCCCCCCAGGCTGTCCCACGAATTATGGTTCAGTCAGCCAGTCTGGAGGCCAGTGCTGCAAGGATAAAACAGGTGAGCACACCCCAGGATGTGAGGATACAATTTTTATATTCACCTGCCAGAGGTGGCCAAAGCCTCAGCTGCTTAAAACCTGTTGCACTTGTGCTGCTGCCTCTCTGTGAGACAGTGAAATTCTGCTGGGTGTTTTAGGTCCTGGTAAAACCTCCTCTCCTATTCCTGGTTACACTTTGATATTTGAAAGCATTAGCAGATAATTAGCTGAAATTTAGCTGGTTTGCTGCTTTAAAAGGAAAATTTCTAGGCTCTGACAGTGTCTGTAAGCAGGATGTGGCTATTCTAAGTGTGGAGCTTAATTCCCCATTTTTGCCATGATATCATGGAAAAACTCTTGCTAAGCTGGAGAGAAAATAGAGCCTGTGATCTCCCACTTTTCAGCAGAACTTCAGTCTCCTGAGCAGCACATCAGCTTCCTCCCACTGTGCTTTTATTGTCTTAGAAAACTCTGTGTTATCCAAAGGGAAAATCCAGAGAAAGAGCAAAGCTCCTGAGTCCACATGGACACCACCCTTGCCATAGGATGGTGTTTTTAATATGTTTTTAATCTGCTGGAATATTAATTTTTTTTTTTTTTTTTTTTTTGGTAATACATTTTACTTAGCCATAGCAAACCTTTGGTTCTGAAATTCTAGTAATCCAGTCAAATCCCTCTTTCTTCAAATGCTGCTTAAGTTTCCAGTGGAAAAGGCATTTTGGGAATAAACTGAAAATCCTGTCATTTGGGATACTCAACCACTAGATGGGAGAAATCACAAAATTGTGAATAATAAACAAAAATGTTCACCTGAGACAGGAATTGTTCAAATCTGCCCTTCTCCACCCTCTTTTTTTTCCCTGCTTCCTATTAGCACTCTCCCCCCTCCCTCCTTCCCAAAGAGATTTAGAGACATCCTAATCTTTTAGAGTACATGTGCTGGCAAAAGATATTGATCTATCAGATTTAGTAAACTTTACAGCCAAGAAATACATCACTGAAATGGGCTGTTAATCTCATGAGGTGCAGTTAATTTCATCCTCTGGAAGTGCGAGGTGCAGGTGGCTCTGAGATGGGAATGGCATTTGGAAACGGGGACAGAAATGACAGTTTAGGTGCAGGGGGATGATTTATCCACCCAGAGAGTTAAGCCAAATAACTGTGAGAGACTTATGGATCACAGCTGGTTCCCATTCCATATAAATCCTGCTGTTCAAACAGCAAATGACCACTCCTGTAATATAAATAATTCTTCAGTAAATATTGGGGAGTGTATTTCTCGGGGTTGACACTTCCCTTATTAATGGAAGGAGTGAGCTGACAATCCTCCCGCTGACTTGGGATCAGCTTCCATCTTCTGGAGATGGCAGCTACACAGGGATTTAGATAAGCTCAAAGCCTTGGTGCTTGCCAGAGGTCTGGGATCTGTGCTTTTAGCCCAGATATTTTGGATAACACAACCCCTCTCTCTCCTCCTGTGTTTCAGATCAACCAAGAGGAAGCAGCAAAGCAGCCACTGGAAACTGTGGCGCAGACGCCTGAGGTGGACAAGAGTCTGGAGAAGACACCCAAAGTGCCTTTGCAACAGCCCAGTGGGGACACCCAGGCCCAGGACTGCCAGGAGGGACCTCCAAGCCCCTTGAGTGAAGCTTCCAGTGGGTATTTTTCCCACAGTGTCTCCACAGCCACCCTCTCCGAGGCCCTGGCAGCGGGAGGCGATGCCATGGCTCAGCCAGGAGGTCCAGCACCTGCAGGGAGTGACTCCCCTGCTCCTGCAGTGGCTCAGGTCCCTTCTGATGTGCAGGACAGGGCTCCTGAGAGCTCTCTGGCCACAAAGAGGGAGAATCCCCCCATCTTCAGCCTTCCAAGTGCTCCCCCCAGGCCGAGGGACAGCCCCGAAGTGAATGGAAAATCTTGCACTTCTCCTTGTCCCAGCGAGCAGGGGAATGATGCCTCTGCAGCCACTGATGCAAAACCTCTTCTCTCTACCTCCACTCCAAAGGAGTCAATATCCAAACAATCAGTGGAGTCAGCAGGACCAGCCAGGAAAAAGGAAACATCCACTGGGGCTTCGGAACTGGGGTTTCCCAAAGCTCATCCTGACCTGCCCAGCGCTGCAGCCTCCCCCTTCAAAATCCAGAAGGTGAAAACATCAGAGCTGAGATCCTTTACCAGCATGCTGGGATCTGACCCCACGAGTTCCCTGGGCACAGAAGAGCAGCAGGAAGGAGAAAAGAGCACCTCCAGTGCCCGTGGACTGAACCACAACGGGTCGGAGACAGCAGAGGAAAAACTGGAGGTGATTTCTGACTCTGAGGATGCCAACGAAATTCCTGAGTGGCTGAAAGAGGGAGAATATGTCACAGTTGGCACCAATAAGACGGGCACTGTTAGGTACATCGGGCCCACAGACTTCCAGGAAGGAACATGGGTTGGTGTGGAGCTGGATTTGCCTTCAGGTAAAACATCCCCTGGATCAGGTGGGAAGTAGCTGGTGTGTCCCAGCTGGCAGAGCTCATCCTAAGCTGCTTTTTGAGGGGGGTATTACCCACTGGGGGGTTTATTGCTCATTGCAGGAGGCATTTTGAAAAGGGAAATGTAAAAGGTCATCTTTTTCCAAACCTTCTCTCACTCCCAACCCCTTTGAGATCCCAACCCAAACCATTCTGTGATCCCTTACTGTCCCTTTTCAGTCATTTCTTTGGCTTCTTACACTGGAAGTAGGAATCAGGATTCCTTTTCCAAGCAGTAGCTGCAGGAGACAGGCCTTGTGTCCATAGGATTCTCTTCTGGGCTTCTGCTGTGAGGATGAGGGTGTTCAAAGCACAACAGGAGTCGTGGGATTTAGCTCAAAGGGACATTTAGGCTAAATGAGTTGTAAAGTCTCTTAATAGGTATTAAGAGGTAATAGGATTTTATTTTAAAGGAAGCTTTAAAATTGCAAAAGACTATTTCTCTGCATATATATATATAGTGTGTGTATATATATATATGTATAGTGTGTATATATATATATATATATATATATATATATAGTGTGTGTGTATATATGCATACACGCCCCTGTATANTATATATATAGTGTGTGTGTATATATGCATACACGCCCCTGTATATGTGAAAAGCAGTAGGAAATTATCATCCCCTGACCACCAGGTCATACAGATAATTTGAGGTTTCTTTCACCATCTCATTTGTTGTCGCTGCCTGACTCTTACCTGTACAGTGGAACTCCCAGAATTCAGGGTTTCCAGGATTTTTTTGGAAACCAGGGTGCAGTTCCTGGGGAGGCTGCTGCTGTTGCTGTGCTGTTGATGGGGGAATGGGGTGTCTCCAGCACAAGAGGAGAGGAAGATGATGGCTGGGATTGATCCCTGCTGGAGTTCAGGCTTCCCAACCCCTTTCCTCTCCAGGAGCAGACAGGATTGGGGGAAGTCAGGGAGTGCCAGTGGAAAATTCAGGAGAGGTGCAGTGACAGTGGGAGAATTTGGGTTACCCAGGACATAAAAAACTCCTTATTCCAGTCCTTTCAGCCAGGCTGGGTGGTGAATCAGCACATCCCAGGGAGCCCATGCTCCCCCCTGCTTCACATTTGGGGTTGGAGCAGTTCATCCAGCAGAACACTGTCCAGGATCCAGAGTTCCCAAATCTCCCTGTGCCCCCCCATGTCCTCATCAGAGCAAAACTGGGCAGTGACTTCCCAGCTGCTTTCAGAAAACTCTCTGGAGTTTTCCATCCTGGAAGGCAAACTGGAACTCTAGATCCTTTTGCAAGCTGTAGTAGTTCCTCAGTCCTGGATTTGTGCCTCATTAAAAAAAAAAAAAATAAAAATATATATATATATATATACAGATTCATTTCAGTTTTGGAAGGTCACCTTCCCTCTGTCAGGCTGCTCCAGTGCTGATTCTGTAACATCCCAGTAAGCAGCAGCTTCCATGGAAAAGTCAGGAGATTTTTGGCCTGCTGAGGACTCAGCTGATGATGTTGCTGGAATTTTTTTTTTCACCCCCTTCTGTTTCCACAAGGAGTAAGACCCTGATTTGTTGGAGCATGGCTTCTGGCACATCTGGGGCTTCACTTGGGGAAGGTGGTCACAGAGTAGTGTCTTTGTCACACTGAAAACAGGGATAGAACTCCAGGGACATGGAAATCCAAGTCCTGGCCACGTGAGGGTACGTTGGACCCTCTGATGGTGGAAATGAAAAGGAAACTCCCCAAAAACCAAAGGCGTGACTTCATGTCACTTAAAGAGCTGTTGGATTTTTCCACCTTCCCTTTATGGATGGGAGCAATCCCTGAACAGTTTCCCTGAGAATTTCAAATGCTCTAAAATGAGAAATAGAAAGATCTCAACAGCACCAGCACAGAGAAATTATCCTTCCTGTTCTGCTCTGTTCTGTTCCTGCCATCTCTGGATGTGTTTAAGAAAAGGCTGGACATGGCACTTGGTGCTATAGTTTAGATTCTGAGTTGAGGTGTTAGGACATAGGTTGGACTCGATGATCTTAGAGGTCTCTTCCAACCTCTTTATTCTGTGATTCTGTGATTCTGTGGAGGGTTTACGACATGACAAGAGTGACAATCTTCAACTTCAAACATCAGCTCAGAAAGCCAAAAGCTCTTTTAAAAGTCTGTTTTTCCTTCCTTCCTGGTACTTTGGTAATGGAAGTGGTTATTTATCACTTTTGAAGAAATTATAGAGCAAGTGGGAAGGAAGGACAAGGTGGAGTGTCCCATTCAGAGTCACTCTCCATGCAGTGCCCTTGCTGGGGTTCAGCAGGGAAGTTTTACCTCCATGGTGTATTTTTAGGGACCAGTTTTTCTCCCTCTCCGCTTTTTCCTTGCCTCCTTCTCTGGGTGCAGTAGCACCAATTTGCACAGAATAAAACCCATTTTGTAGGAAAAAATCCATCCCCGTGAGGGTGTCACAGGTTACCCAGAGAAGCTGTGGCTTCCACATCCCTGGAAGTGTCCAAGGCCAGGCTGGACGGGTCTTGGAGCACCCAGGGACAGCGGAAGGTGCCGGGTTGGACTGGGATGGGATTTAACCCATCCC
Organism: Hypocryptadius cinnamomeus; assembly: GCA_013400635.1. Taxonomy (NCBI): domain Eukaryota; kingdom Metazoa; phylum Chordata; class Aves; order Passeriformes; family Zosteropidae; genus Hypocryptadius; species Hypocryptadius cinnamomeus. The sequence continues at coordinate 140,542 of VYZP01059235.1, forward strand.
AAACCAGTCTGTGACTCCCTGATTCTCTTGTCCCAGGCAAGAACGACGGCTCCATCGGGGGGAAGCAGTATTTCAGGTGTAACCCGGGCTATGGATTGCTGGTGAAGCCGGGCAGGGTGAGGAGGGCCACGGGCCCGGCGCGGCGCCGCAGCACCGGCCTGAGGCTGCAGGGAGCGGAGAACAGGAGGAGCGGGAACTTCTCTGGGTCAGCCTCCAACCTGGCCTCCCTCACAGCCCTGGCCAAGGCAGAAGGAGGAGCCACGCTGAGACTGGAGAAGAGCCAGAAAAATGCGGAGAACAGGAAATCCTGGGCAAACTGAGAGATCCCAGCCCAGCAAACGCCCTGGGACGCGGCCGGGGGAGCCGGTGGCTTCGGGAAGCGAAACCAACCGTCCCAACTTCCAGCTGGTGGCAAACACTAATGAAGGGTTTGTTCTCTCTGCTCTGGGTGATTGACATGATAATTCTTTGCCTCGTCGCGGTGCTGGATCCTTCGTTTCCTGTCCCAAATCCTGACGCCTCCGGGGGCAACCGATGGCAGCCGGCGCGCGGCGCTGGGTGGGTGTAATGAGCTCCTTCTCTTCCTCCTTTCAGAGGGAAATTGGTCAAACCACAGATTCCCAACAGCCACAAAATCCTCCCCAGGTACCAGTGCTTCCCTGGAAGTGCAGGGCAGTTCCTGAAGAACCTCCCCACAGTAACAGCTCTGTTGTAATTCCGTAAGAGCTGTGTCAGTATCGTGTAATCGGCCGTGAAAGGGCAAGGTGGGAATGAGTCCAGATGGGCAGAAAAGTGAAAGTAGAACTTTGTTTGGAGATAAAGAACCCCCAAAGTCCCTTTATTTAAAGAAGCAGCAGCCCTTGGTTTATGTGGCTGGGACTAGTGCCTGTTTGGATCACTGCCACGTTGTCCCACTCTCCTGTGGGAAGCAGTGTGGTCTTCCCCACTGGTTTGTTGGGAATGGGAGAAAGCCCACGGCCAGCTCTGTCCTGTTTTAGATTTTTGATCCATTTAATGTTTGCTCTCACCATGACAGGATCCCCTCTCTTCACTTGCCCTAGAGTGGCAGGACCTTGGTTCCTCCCTGTGGACCAAGAGGGTTTTTGCAGAGGTGTCAGCACTGAAGTGCTTCCCTGTTCCCACCCAGCCTTTGGGGACACTCAAAATTTTGCCAAGCAGGGTGTCACTGTCCTCATAACAGGATCAATCCAGTCTATTTATTTTTATTTATTCTTTTAAAACATGAAATGTTTGCGCTTTACAATCATCCCCCGCCCGGCACTGCACAGAGGAGCTCTCCCAGCACCATCCCGAGCGCCGATCCAAAGAGGAGGTGCCTCTGTCATCCCCAGAACCAGCCTCTCTCTTGGAAAGGGAGAGGTTTGGGCTGGCTTTTATAAAACTTGATTTTATTTGTGGCTGGTTTTTATCTGCCTGTGGCGCAGGGGATGTATCCCTGTCCGTGTGTCCACGCACGGATCGGCCGACTCTTGTTTTCCTATCAAATCCTGAAAAGCCACAGATTTTTCTATCCTGAGCTGTTTGTATCTTGTTTAGTCATCACGGGGGGATTGGACAGCCTGAGCAATAGATGTTTTAGCTATGTGGGGACTATTTAGGATGCTAAATTAATGACTAAACTTTAATATCTCTCCAGTCGCTGCCCGTGGGTATCCAAGTGCCTTAAACATCTGGTTCCGAGGTCCAAGGGAAAGCTCCATTGGTATCAAAGGAGATAGGGATGCTTAGTGAAGGAGATAATTATGCTGATTTACTGTAATTAATATCATTTATGCAGAAGGAATAAAATTAAAATAGAAACTAATCTGTAGCAGAAATAAGCGGGCTGGGTTCCGATGCAGCCTGCGTAGAACTGCCAGGGGTTGTGTATCCTTCCAGCTTGGTGTAAGTAGTTTCAGTGTTTCCTAAATTTTCCTCAAGAAATCTTAATATAAAATGTACAGAGCAGCTTTTAAAAGATATTTTTAGTGTACAGTTTTCCCTCTTTTTCCCTTTGCACGAAGCTCCTGTCCATCCAAGCCACGGTGGGGGAGGAATTTGGTAGTAAAGAATTCTGATGCTGAAATCCCGGGTTTTAAAATTAAAACCGGTTTTACAAACACAGCCCGTACAGTGAAACTCTTCGTTTTGGGGTCTGAGGAGTCTTGCCAGTGAAAGACCACCCACTAATTAATTTGATGCCTCCTACACTGCCTTGTTGGTTCTCTGAACTCCACCCTGACCGTGTTTTTAATTGCACTTTGTTCTGATGTGCTGCCGGAAGAAGCTGATGTGAAGCAGCCCCTCCCCAGAGTTGTGTGGTTTTAGTCTCAGCATTTCAGATACTTGGATTTAGGGGTGTCTTTTAAACTCCTCCATGTTTGCTCAGTGGTCCCTTTGGGGGAGATGCAAAGGGAGGAACCTCCAAGTCCTTTTGAAGCCTCTTTTCTTGTGCTGCTGTCTGGGAATCCAGGATTTCCCCAGGGAAAGATGTCCAGGCTGCAGGAGAGAAGGGGAGGAGCAGAAGGAGCTGGGTTGGTGGTTCCCTGTTTCTGCTGCTGCTTATAAACTCCTCTGGCCTGTTTGGGCTCCAGCCCTGGCCGTGGTTTGGTGTTTGCACACCTGGGACACGTGGCCGGAGGCTGATCCGACTGATCCGGGCTGGATTTCCTCTCCTCCCACCCTCAGTTGTATTGCAGAACCACAGAGAGGGGTGTGAAGGGTGCATTGAGCTGCCCACACCTGCTGGGATAACTATGGGATGTCCCTCCTCTGGGATAACTGGTCCTGGAAGCAAATCTGTTCCGTAGGGCTGGGATGGTTCCAGGAATCCGCTGGCACGAGGAGCCCGCGGTGCCTTCGTGGAGGGAGGACCTTGCTCAGAGCTCTCTTGGTTTTCACCATTTCCTCTGACTTTGGAAACAAAACCTCTCCTCAAAATTGCACCCTAAAATCACCTTGATGCAGCACAAGCTCCAGAAAGCCAAAAACATCAAATTTGGCCATGAGGGTGTTCCTGGAGGATTCCCTGACTCTCTCCTGCTCCCTCACAGCTTTCCTGGGCACTTGAGGTGTTTTCTAAAGGCGTTTTTCAAATTTTTGGCACAGTGAGTGCACATTCCTCCACTCAAAGCCATCTGTTACTTCATCCCAGCTAAGCCAACTCACCAGAAAAGAGGTTAAAAATCATCATGGGGGTAATAATATCTATTTTTTACTGATAATATTAGAAAAGCTCTACTCTCAGCCTAAAGGAGGAGGTGCTCTTAACTGGAACCGCCCAGCACTGAGGCTGGTCTGTGTATAGCTATGCAGATTTTTCCAAGATTTTCATGCACTTTATACAGGGAAGAAGAATATTTAATGCAGGAGAGTGTCATTTGTATCGAGTGTCTCATCTCCTCTGGTGTCTCTTGGGGGGTCAGTCCTGCTGGCTGTGTCCCTGAATTGTGGGTGGGTCTCAGATGCTTGGAAAATGGTGTTGGTGGGTTGGAAAGGCTCCATCCCCCCAGTGTTTGCAGGGCTGGGGGTCCCTCCTCCCCACGAGTGTCTGTGGCACCAAGCCAGCCAAGGAGAGGCTGCTCAGAGGGACTTTTTGGGTTTTTCTCAAGCCAAGCCACACTTTTTTCTTGTGTTAGGTTCAGCTCTTGAGGTGTTTTGATCTCCATGTCCAAAATCAAGCCTGTTCACCCGAGGTTTTGGCCCTTTGCTGTTCCATGATGTTGTTGAGTTGAGGAAAACGAACAGAAGCAAATTCTGTGTGGTGACACCGCCCGGGTCCTTGAACAGAGGGGTTTGTCCGTGGTTGGGGTGGAATGTTCAACACCCCCAACCTCTCCTACAAAGGCAGAACCCCCTCATTGCTCCCCACAGTGGTGGAACCCCACCTGAGCAGGGCCTGGGTGTTGTCCAGCCCTGTCCATGGCGATGCTCCCGTTGTCCCACCGCCGGTTCCTCCGGTTCTTTGCACAGCATTTCGTTTTCCCAGTGCCTTATCCCGGGGCCAGCAGCCGGCAGCGAGGGCTGGGCGGCCTCAGGGTGCCTGGATTTTAGGGAATGAGGCGGTGAGGAACGGCGTGGGCTGCTCACACTTCACAACACCTCGAATGGGGTCACGATCAAGTGTCTTGTTCCTCCATCTCCCGTATCCATCTTTGGTTTCTGCCCTCTCCGCCGTTCCCAAACCGCGATCCCGTTGGGTTCCCTGGGAACCGGTCCCAGCTCGTGTGGCCCTGCCAGGGTCATACTCTGCAGGGGCTCTGTGTACTTTAAATGAGCTGAAATCCAAAGAGACTTTGTAATGAGCTGTAAAGTTTTTAATTATTTCTGTACCATACTAAATGACTGTAATATTGTATCATACGTGCGATGCCGCCTGCAGGACCTGAATAAACGTCTTCTTTAGAGCCGGGACGTCTGTGCTTTGTTGTTCCAGTTAGTGGCACCAAAATGTTTAGAATGGGAATAGTTTAGGTTGGAAAAGCTTCCAAAATCAATTCCAGTGGTTCTCCAGCACTGCCAAGGCCACCACTGACCCATGTCCCCAAGTGCCACATCCACATGGCTTTTAAATCCCTCCAGGGATGGGGACTCCAGCATTCCCTGGGCAGCTGTGGCAGTCCCTCACCACACTTTTGGGGAAGATTTTTTTCCTAATATCCACAGTGAGATGAGGATCCCAAGGACTTCTCTGCCTTGCTCCAGGTTGGTCTGTAGGGAGCTCAGTGCCTCAGGGAGCTGCCACAACAAGCCCTGCCAAGGCCTTGGGGTGAACCCCCCCCCTCAATATTTCATTATGTCCTTGAAACCCCCTGCCTGAGCCAAATAATTTCCTTTCTCTTTGGAACCATTTCTCTCCCAAATGCAGCTTCATGTTGGAAACAACAGACAGGGTTTGACTGGGATTATTTTGTGTAGTTTTTCAGTTTATCTTGGCTTTTTTCTAAAGCAACAAACACCGCGTTGATCCCTCCCATCCCCACTGAAACTCAGCGAGCAAAGGATATTTTTATCAGCACTGTCTTGCAATCAGCACACGAAAACAGCTTTTTTTTTCTTTAAAGCCACTTCCCTTTTATGTTTTACCTTCTGAAAGAAAAAAAACCCTCTTTGGCTGAAACACAGGAGTTGTTTGAAGCGGCATCACTTTGTTCAAACCTCGCTCTTCCCGGAAGGTGGCTGTGGCACCTTCCCCACGCTGCCACGTTCTGTTCTGCAGCCAAAGCTGGCTTGAAAAGGCTCCCATCAAAAAGAGCAGGAAAATAATTTTTAAAAACCTCCAAAACTAACAAAGAACACCTTTTTCCCCGTTTTCCTTCAAATTAACGCTGCTTCTATCAGCCTCACTTGTCTTCAAACACTTTGCCATGGGAGGCAGCAGCCCCTGGGCTTCACCCTGAGTGGAGAGAGGAGCTGCCCTGCCACGAGCTGGGCACATTTCCAAGGGGGTTTTGCTCACCTTTGGACACCAACCTGTGAGAAATTATTGGTTTTTCCCTGATCAATCTGGTTCCCCACCAAAGCAGGCACAAAGGGCTGGAAGTGCAGCTTCCTTGCAAAGCACAGACCTCCAGTGTGGATTTATTCCTCTTGTGTTTTTTAAAACATCTCCGAATGGAGCTTTTCTGTATTCCTGGTTTTCAGCTGTGAAGGAGGGAGTGGGCTTCATCCAGCATCCCAGGTGTTGAAACAGACACCCCTAGAAGTGTTTTTCCCATCCCTGGAAGCAGCCTGGGATAGTGGAACGTGTCCCTGCCCATGGCAAGGGGTGGGACTGGATGAGCTTTGAGGTCCCTTCTATCCCAAACCATTCTGGGATTCCATGATCCCCAGCCTCCACCCTCCAGAAAATTCCCTCTACAAACACAGCAGCTCTGGCAGCTGATGTTGGGGAGGGTTAAGATAAATTTTATCCCCCTCTTTGATGTCTGAGAGGCACAAGGAGCAGTCTGAAAGGTGTTTCCACCCCTGAAGTTCACTAGTAATCACCTGCACCCCTCCAGAGTTGCCTTCCTCCCTGTTTTGGGGTGTCCATCCCGAGCAAACCCCCCAACCACAGCTACACATCCTGATTTTAACCAGGATGGCAGGACTCAGGCACCATTTCACTGAATAAATCAATTCCTGTGACGTTGTGTCTTCTCTGCCACCCAGCTCAGCCTCCACAGCACCTGCAGGAATTTCTTCCCACT
>VYZP01059238.1:0-44969 GCA_013400635.1 Hypocryptadius cinnamomeus
TCGTGTCACCCACTCTAGATGGCTGCCATAGCAAGGCAAAAAATCATGCAGTGCTGGGTTAATGGCTGAACTTGATGATCTTAAAGGACTTTTACAAACAAAATGATTCTATGATCTTATGCCCTTGAGGCATTGTTCTCAAGTGACTAAAAAGATTATCCATAGGATTAATTTAATTATAGACAGCTGTGTTCTATAGAGTGGGACTTAGGTAAGATGTGCATCAAGTGACCACTTGTTGTTGTCTGTCACGTGCATGTGAGCACCCAAAAGTGCCAGTCAGGTTCTCCATGGGGAATATGGAGGCTGCACCTCATTTGCTATGTCCATTTCTGGGTCCTTCACTTCAAGAAGGACACTGAGGGGCTGGAGTGTGTCCAGAGAGGGGTCATGGAGCTGTGGAAGGATCTGGGGCACAAGTCTGATGAGGAGCAGCTGAGGGAGCTGGGGGTGTTTGGCCTGGAGTGAAGGAGGCTCAGCAAGGACCTTGTCACTCTCTACAGCTGCCTGAAAGGAGGTTGGACGAGGTGAAAGTCAGTCTGTTCTCCTAAGTAACAGGTGACAGGATGAGAGGAAATGGCCACAAGATGGACCAGGAGAAGTTTATGTTGGATATAAAGAACAATTCCTTCACTGAGAGTGGTTAAGCATTGGAATAGACTACCAGGAAAGTGGTGCAGTAGCCATTCCTGGAAATGTTCAAAAAATAAGTAGATGTGTCAGTATATAATAGAATTTAGTGGGCATGGTAGTATTCATTCAAAGATTAAATTTGATGATCTTAGTGGCTTTATTCCAACATTAACAATTCTATGATTCTATGGCTATCCTATGCTTGCATAAATAGAAAAATAAAATCTGAAGAGTTTAGATTCTCAATATTGAATACAGAGCAAAGAGATGGAAGATGTAACTAGCTCTCAGGAAAAAAAACCTCAGACAAAGACAAAAATATGGTTAATTCATAACCATATTAATAGCATATTGGGCTATAAGCATTTTTAGCATATTCAACCTTGAAAAAATAATATAAAGAGGTTTTGTAGAAGTCTTTTAATCATCAGTGTGCACAGCCAGACGTGATGTGAGCAGTGTGTGCATTGCAACACTCCCTCTCTGGCACTGTGCCTTATCCAGGGTATCGAGTGAAGGCAACTCCTGGCTAATGTACAGTCCAGATAATCTCCTTCCAGATAACAGGCTGCAAGCACTTTAGCATTTGGTTTGGAATAATAGCAAGGTCAGGTAGTCAAACACATTTATTTCATATTAATTCAGTTAACAAAGCAGTTTTGATATACTCAGGCTAAGTTGATTTTGAAGGTTACTATACCACAGATTCTATTAAGCTCCAAATCCCAGAGAAAACATAAGAATTTGAATTAGTGGTTAGTTAGTTGAGTCAGTTCTTATCCATGTGCTTGTGAGTGTGTTTGGTTCTGATTAAATTTATCCTAAATTAAATCCTGCATATTATTTTTACTGTAGGTGTCTCCTGCTGCCTCACTCTTCTGATATTCTCCAACTGTACCAAAGCAATTCCTACTATAGGCATAGCCAGAGATGATTTTGGGATCACTCAAAACATTGCTCAACAGTCAAGTCTAGATGGGGAGACCCCTCTGTGAGCTGCATGCTATCCCATTAAGCATTCTCTTTGAGCAAATATCTTAAAGTGCAGCTCTATTTGAGTTGCACTCCTGTTTTGTAATCTAAGTCTCTCAGGGAACATCAGCAGGGACTGCTCAAGCACACATCACTGATCATACCATGATCAGTGTTCAGTGACCATACCATGATCATATCATGAGTACACATGTCAATTCCAGCACCAGCCTACACTCTCTACCTGTGGAGCTGCTTTCTGTCATTGTCTGGCAGGATTTGTTCCTAGATCATGGCTGAAGATCCACAGTATGTACCATTTCCATTGGCCCCTGGCCAGGAGAAGATCACAGAATCATAGAATTGTTAAGGTTGGAAAACACCTCTAGGATGGTCGAGTCCAGCCAATGTAGATAAGACACTGACCTGTGACTCATCGGGTCAGAAAAGCAGGGTAGTCTGATCTGTGAAAAGTGTCCTGTGCTTTATTTAGTTTTATGGTTTGGGATAAATCAGTGCTTTTGGGGTTGTTAGGTTGTGTGGCTTTGTGCTGACCCAGAAGTCGATCAGGAAGCAGACAGTGACTCAGACATTGTCTCATCAGCATCCCCCAGGGTCTGAGGAACACTCCCTACAGGAGCACCTCCATTCCCAGCAGGACTGTTTCCTATGCAGAGGGGAAGATGTAGAGACAAGGTCTGGAGAAATCATGTTTCCCCAATGCATATTGTAGGTATGAAATCCATGCAGGGGTTGTATATCTGCATTTGCCTGTGCAAATTAAACCTCAAGTTATTTTAATTCCCTTTCTTCTATTAGAATTATTTGTAATTACTCTGGTACTTGCCTCTTATGATGCCATCATCGGTGCCTCACACTTCTGTGTGGCTAAAAGGTTTAAGAAGCTCAAATCTGTGTTAAAATTATGGGATTTATTCCTTCTACTTGTCAGATCCATAAATTCATGGCTTTCCATCCCCTCCTGGAATCTCTAACCCCAAATGAGTTAAATATGGCATTTAGAATTGGTTTAATTACTGCTAAAAATGAGAGGAAAAGGGTGAGGGTAGAGCTCATGTTGAAATATTTTTTTCAGTGCATTTAGACTGAATTTTTATTCTATTTTTATTCAGCCTCTTTTTTCTGCTTCAGCTTCTTATAATTATAAGGCTTTTTGCTAGGCATAAATAAGTGCTCTTGGTACACATGGGAACAGCTCTGTGTGAGAATAACTGACATTCAAAGGTTTTAACATTTTCTTTTTTGCTACCAATTCAAAAGCATATCACCACCCAGTTTAGCAAAATTAAACACCAACACTAAGGTCTGACTGCAGTGGATTAACAAAATTGCTTGTAACCGAAGCTCAGCCACAGCTTTATTCCATTTGTCCTGTGTACCCACACAGTCAAGTCTCATTTTGCAGCATTTTTACTTACTTGACCATAGAAATGAACTTTAGAAACTACACTAACAGAACACTGTCTAGCCAGCCCCATTCCATTTTGTTCTTTCTTATTGAATTGAGCCTCAAAATTGACAGTTGCATAAGAATACGTGACTAGACTGTCACAGAGCCAAAGCCTGTTTGCTATGCATCTCACATCTTCCCCAGGCTTTCTATCACTTAGTGCTGACAGCATGAATGGGTGCAGAGATTTACTGACTGACACTGCAAAGTTGCCATTGTCAAGAGAGGCAGACACCCTAATGATGTGCAGCATTGCTGAACCTAAAAGGGAGAAGGGAGGAAGAAAGAGAGGCATTGTTTCCATGGCTACACAATACTACTTCTTCCACACCTCTTCTTCTCACAGCCTTTCCATCTGTGTCCATTCTGCAGATAGCAGTTATGTCTCATTAAAATATTTAATGACTCCCAAGTTGTTAATTAGAAAAGGTTCAAATAGGATAGTGCCTTGCTGTAAGCATTACTCACATGGTAATCTTGAAAAATATTATATAAAGAAAATGATACCTCTATGTGTCTAATTTAACTCCATGTATATCAAGTCAGCTTGGAGTCTACTGCAATACAATGTCTTGGTGGTGAGCTTCCTGCTCCATCCTTTCAGCATGTTGGTATTTGCAGGAGGGAACTTAATCACAGAGGTTCTTGGGCTGTATTTTTAATGTGGTCGTAATATTACTGACATCTGAAATACAGAAATAATGCTATTAAAGTAATTATCTAATTAAATCTCAGCTCTTGGAACAACTCATAATCTTCCTTTTGAGGTATTACTTGACACCCAATATCAATAGGTGTCACTGTCCAAGCTAATTCAATGGGAAAAGGTAGGCAACTTCCAGAGATATAGATATCTGCTCTTCAAGAGACCCTCCCCTTTCCTGTAGATCTTTTGCATGCTGAAATAATCTTCTAGAGCTGACTACCCACTCCTGAGTGGCAAGATTAAGTTGGTAAACAAATTGGTCTGACTTAGAAATGTACCTTCCAAAACTGTCCAGTAATCTCTTTCCCACCACTCGCAGTCACCACTGGATTCCCTGCAGTAATGTGAGCAGTACTGGGACAACTGGAGCAGCTGCACACCTGCAGAATTGATAATACAAAACAGAATTAAAGCAGATGGACAGCTACAAACACGATGAGCAGAGATATCCAAATAAAGCATCTTCACATTTTGAAGGTGCAAGTGACTCATTTAGAGACTGCATTCTGTGAAGTTCTTTACTGAGAAGTCCTTTTACATGATTCAAAGGATTTGGGTATGTTTAGCAGTATCTTCTTCATTGTACTGTATTTGTTTAGTCACAGTGCACCAGAGGCAACAACATTCATTCCTCTGACCTCAGTAGGTTCAGAGAGATATAAGTAATGGCTGTTAATAAAAGAGTATAGGTGGAGTTAAATCATTTGCAGTGTGTATAGACTCTCCTTCTTATTAAGCTGCTTTATACAAAATTACTTTATTGTTTCCAGAAATTTAAAGGCATAAGAAATTTTGTACATAAAGAATACAAAGCAGCTTTAAGCTGAAAAAATCAATATGTAAATAACTAAAAATACTTGAAATATATCTCCTAGAAATTATGCATACATTTACAGCACTATTTCCTTTAACGCCATAGGGAAATTCTCCTGTGATAAGAGCCAGAGACCTGCAATTTTGCTACAGGATATGATTAATCTTTAATGAAGGTATTTGTGGCACAAAAATACAAGTGTCCCAAGGGCTGCAGACAGAAGACTCACTATTCATTTGTCTGCTGAGCACAATGACTTTTTCAGGCCTGTTTCTGCAACTCTTACTCAGTACTGTGTAGGTCTTCAGCTCAAGTGAATCATCTCTGCATAATGTGAATCATCCTCTGTGAGAGCTGCAGAAGAGATACTTAGTTGTTCACTCCCTATGTAGAGAAAGACAGGAATAATTGCCAATGGGTGTCTGAAAAGACCATCATGTACCCCAAGATTCCCCAAGGGTTTCTTTGGCACTATAGATTTTATTGGGTTTGCTTGGCCTGGCTTTGGCAGTGGGGGAGCTACAAGGGCAGTTTCTGTGAGGAGCTGCCAGAAAGTTCCTCCATGACTGGGAAAGCCAATGCTAGCCAGCTCCAAAGACAGACACAGCCCTGGCCAAGGCAGGGCCAGTTAGAAATCATGGTAATGTCTCTGTGATCACATACTGAAGAAGAAGAAGAAGAAAAAATTATTGCACTGTTGTAATTGCGGTCAGAGAAGAGTGCGGTGAGAGCATGTGAGAGGAACAACTCTGCAGACACCAAGGTCGGTGGAGAAGGAGGGCCAGGAGGTGGTCTGGGTGCCGAAGCAGAGATTCCCCTGCTGCCTGTGGAGATTGCCATGGTGAAGGAACTGTCCCTCTGCAGCTCAGTGGGGTCCACAGGGGATGCAGAGATCCCCCTGCAGCCTGTGGAGGAGACCCAGGCTGGAGCAGGTGGATGCCTGAGAGGAGGATGTGACCCTGCGGGAGAGCTGAGGAGAGAGGGGCCCTACTCCCATGCTGGAGTAATGTGTCCTGGAAGGACTCCACCCCATGGAAGAGTGACCCATGCTGCAGCCACTTGGTGAGGGCTGTTGCCCATGGGATGGACTGACATTGGGGAAGTCCATGTCTCCTGTGGGAGGGAACCCACAGTGCAGCAGGGGAACAACTCCTATCCCTGAGCAGCAGCAGAAACAGTGGGTGGTGAACTGACCATAGCCTCCATTCTGTGTCTCCTTATCCTGCTGGGGTAGGAGGAAGAGCTGGGAAGGAGGGAGGGATTGGGGGAAGGTGGGGTTTTTTTAAGGCATTATTTTTTAAGGTTTTATTTTACTTCTCATTACCCTGCTCTGATTTTGTTACTAATCAATTCAATTCATATCTCTAATTAGAGCCTGGTTTTCTCATGATGGTATTTGAGTGATCTCTCATATATTGAGTGTTCTGTCCTGTCCTTACCTCAACCCATGAACCCTTCATTATATTTTTTCTCCCCTGTCCAGCTGTGGAGGGGAGTGATAGAGAGACTTTGGTGGATGCCTGGCATCCAGCCATGGTCACCCTGCTAAACATATTCAACAAAAATCTGTCTGAATTTCCGAGTTCAAAGATGTTGACACCCCAGGATGATCCTTACCTCCTTTTGATTAACTGGACATATAATAATCACAGTATGCATTTGTCAGCAGGTGTAGAATTTATATATATGATTTGCAAATTGACATTCAGGTTTGTGAAGACATACAGTATGGTACTTTGAGTTTTACTACACAGGTTTATGAGCAGTAATACCGCAAGATTAACAGCAAAATTGGTCTCTGACTGGAATCAGCTCCTTAGATAGGATAAGGCTCTGGAAAGGGGCTTAGCTTCCCAACTAAGAGACTATTTGCATTGTGTTTTTTAGTCCCTCTTGTCTAAGAAATATTATATTATTTTAAAAAAACCCAAACAACTCCACTCATTTCCCAGTCCAAACTTAACACATTAAAGCATACTTCAATCTTCCTAAACAGCATGAAAAACTTTTATTTTAACCTCAAGTGGATGTCCTCATTAGACAACTACAAAATACAATGGAATACCTTAAAACCTTTCATACTTTCAGCGGAATTGTTAAAAGTTCCTCAGAGAATAAGGAACCTCACAATCAGGTTCACTTCATTTTGCCTTAACCACCTAAAAATTTAAGTGTCTGTCTTAAGCTATGTTTTGTCAGACTGCTTTGGAAGATGGAACCTACCTCTCTTGAAAACCCTGGTTCTTGCTTTTAAAGTCCCCTCATCCTTTCATAGACAACAAGTCACGAAATTATAAAATGGCCTGGAGTGGAAGGAACATTAAAGATCATCTATTTCCAACTTCTTTGCTGTGGACAGCAACACCTTTCACTTGACCTTTCACTAGACATGCTCAGAGGTCCATGAGTTCATAGATATCTATGAAGCACAGGTAGCAACCTTAGTCTAGGCATGCAATTTTAAGACAGAAAAAGTTAACTGAGATTAGCTCACACATTCAGTTTCATTTTTGGAAGATTTATTCTTAATCCTATTCCATAATATCAGCCATTACAGAGATGAGCTGCAAGTCCACAGAACTCAAACAGGCCCTAAGGTCTTTCTTGAAGACAAGCACAAGACGTGATATTCAAGACCATGTCTATTTCTAGTTTTATTTGCAGATTATTCAGGTGTGTGGCATATTTAAATTATTTGTTCCTCTTCAATATTCCATTTTAGTCCAGAGCATCTTTTCCTTCCAGGAAAGTAGTCAATTCCTGAAAGAAAAATATCTAAAAATCCAAGGTTTAAGGTGACTAGCAGAATTTATTGAAACTACACCTATAAAAGAAGTACATTCAACATGTTCAAAATATGCTTAAAGCTGCTGAAAATTATAGGCATTTGGGTAAGACACACTAATAGAAAACTATGTACAGTCTGTGTTTGGGGTATAAGGGTCAGAGCAAATATCTGATCTACATTTCCGTCCTGAAGAATCTACATGTCTCCATGGTGAATCGTAGTGAGACAAAAGGGATATACATCAACCAATGACAAATCTCTACTGTTCTTTTCTTCATATATAATTCAGAGGTATATTTGAAAAAAAATCAAACAACAGAACAAAAAAAAAAACAAAACCAAACCAAACCAAAAAAAACAAAACCAACAACAACAAAAAGCAAGGTTAAAAAAAAAAAGATGCCCACCAAATGAAAAAACCTTCTCTTGAACGGCTGAATTTTACATATCTTTCTGATAGGGTTTTTTTTAATTGTTCCTAATTAGTGAGAAACTGTTATTGAGTCCATTGCTGTCTGGATTTCTGCATTTCAGAACTGAAAGCCAGCTGCCTTCTGATATCTTAAAAAAGGCCCGTGAGCCTCAGTAACACTGTTCCCAAGTAATATGCAAAATATACCACAAATAAATAATGATTTTTTGAATCAAAACCTTTAAGAAAATCAGTGCACATAGAAAATAATTGAAAGCAGTATCTCTTAACGACAAAGCTTTTTCATTCCCTGTAGCATCTTCACAGACGAAAGTTAGTTGGCATATCTAATATAAACCTATCTTCAACAGTCTGCCCTGTTAGCTTTGGAGAACCTGTCTCATTAATGTAAAATTAATTCTGCAGTTCTCTTTACCATTTGCACATTCCGTACTGAAAATCTTTTTTCCCTTTATTATGCTGTCATAATGACCAATTTTTGAACCATCAAAACCCCAATAATCCAGCGATATCTGAACACTCTACAATTTATACTTAGAGTATTAGTGCTGGAGGGTCTAACAACCTTTCCTCTTTGGCTGGGGTTGTTTTTTGGTTTTTTTCCTCAACTGTCAAGGTAAAACAAAAAGAACAAATGTTTAATAAATCCTTTCCTTTAGAGGGTTGCCTTTTAATTATATCTCAGAGCCATTTTTTTGCAAATGAAGTTTAACTGTGACACACTTACATGCCATAGGGTTTGCTTAGTTTTAATTTGCTACACTTAATTACATCCTAATATATACAGATATATATTCAGGAAAGTATGTATTCAGTTTGGGATTTCAAGTAATCAAGCTGGGAATGCTGAATACTCTGATCCAGATTCTATACCTAAAATATTCATAATGAAAGTAAACAAGCTCAAAGAGAATTAATGTTGAACCACAGTACCCTTTCTACCTGTGTGTCTTTCAGCCTGTGTATTGCTGCGTTTCCTTCAGGATCACCACTCATTATTTAGAACATGATTATTAGAATGGCATGATTCAGACTGAAGGCCTATCCTGATTCCAAAAGTTCTGAGGCATACTCATGCTGAGTACAGATATGAAGCAAGCACACTGGGTACTTTTCCCTGACATTTTCCCAATCTCTTCTTTCATAGCACAGGGATTTTGACAAAATGGAGGTGGTTTCTATACATTTAGTTAATACACTGAATTTCCTGGAACTCCAAGAAACTACTCCATCTCCTCTAGAATGCATAAAAACTGTTGGATTCTGTCCTTATTTATATTTGGAAAATCTGGGCTGCATTTTATCTTTTCTCTGGTCCTTTGGGCAGAAACTTTGAAAACCGCCAAGAAAAGTAAGCAAAGAGTTTCAACCTCCTCTTCCAATTCTGTGTTTATTGGAGATTTGGATACATTGAGCCATGTCAACTATGAGGTCAGACCAGATTGTTCCAGATTTCATCTCAACCATTTGACATTTCTCTGGGCCAAAAAGTTTTCATTTTTGACTTTCCTTTAAAAGCATGAACCTTTCCTGGTACAAATTATGCCCATTGTTTCTCAATCTCCGTTTTGTGTCTGGTTCTGAAGGTGGATTACATTCTTTAGATCTTTGGCATAATATTTTTTCTTTCTTCTTTACTATCCAATGTTATTTAAGGGTTTGCTTGCTATAGACTGGATAATTTAAAAAGACCAGTCCTAATTCTGTATTTCTGAATGTTTAATTTCTGGAAGACACAGCTTTCTTCATTTTTTTTAATTCTAGAAATTTATTTCAAAAAACAGCAAACTGATTTTTGACTTTGAGTTTCAATTCCAGTTATAGGCCACTTAGAAAGCTACAGGCATGGAAAACCAAAAGTACTTGTTTCTTCCTGACTAGAATCTCTCAGAAAAATAAAATAATTATGTCCTCAGGAAATATTTTACTTTAACTTTTCATTCTTACTGTACAATGTGGTATGGAATAAATAAATTTAAGTAAAAAAGATAGCATTTTGTTTGTGACATGTAAGATGGATAGTCCTCATGATAGCTGCTCACTATGAACATAGTTGCAGAGCCAGCTCCAGACACACATGGTGTTAACCTGGATCAGCAGGTCATGGGTTACACCAAAAAAGATAGGGCTGCAGTGTGACTAGGATGAGGTTAACTGCTGCTGTTTAGAGCAGGAGTAAGAATTTGTGGCATCCCACTGAAATATTCCTTCTGTAACTGTCTAAATTTGCCCTCCAAAAGAAAGAACTAAGCTTCTCCAGGACCTTCCTTCCTCTCTCAGCCTTATTCCTCCCCCAGTAATGTATCACTCTTCCTCTTCAGCCTGCATGGGAGGAAGGCCCAGCTCATCCCTGGATCCTCATGTCTGGAGGAACACGATTCAGTTTTCCAGTGTTCAGTTTTGCTTGCAGTGCTGTCAGCAGTGAGCCCGCTCTGTATGTAGGTCGTGGCTCTTCCCTTGTTATATTTATGATGCTGACCTCAAGGTAACCTGAAGAGGTTGTCTGGGTACATAGAGGACTGATGTTTCTTTAAGTAAGAAGAGCAGATATAGAATACCTAATTAAAATGAAATATGTCAACTTGGAGTCCTAGACAAATCTGAAGCAGAAACTAAGATGACATCGTTTACTTCTGTAAGAGGAGCAGTCAAACTAAATTTCAGTCTGAGTTAAAAGATACAAACTCTCACATTTTAGAAGTGCCTGTTTAAGGACTATTGTTCATCTTTGACTGTTTTATATTTGGCTTTATTTCTTATCTGTATCTTGCTATATTATGACAGGTGCTCTAGATAATAAGGTTGTCCACTGGGTAGCCTATCAAGCAAAGGGATATAGTAAAAAGCATCAGACTTAATATCCTTTCTCATCGGCCTTGGAAACAAAACCTTGAAAATAAAAATTGTCATAATTACTACAATTTTTTCCCATGTAATGTAGGATTCATACAAGGGACATTTTAAAGTATGAATTTCCCCAGTCCCATGAATTGCAACCCTCATGGCTTCTAGGATCAGGATATCATACAGGATGGAAAACAGCTATGGATTTGTACTGGATTTAGAACTGTAATGATTTGCAGATCCCCTTATGAAATCCTCTAGGGCAAACTATGCTTTTCAAGAGTATTACTAATGTCTTCCGTGAGGATGAGTCTCTGCATTAGGAAGTCTTCCGAGTCTATGTAACCTACTAGACTGCCTAAAATTAGAATTTTTTATTAGAAGCTAGAACTGTCTGAATAAGAACAAAAAACATACTGGAAAAAAAGAATCTCAAATAAACATATACATATATATGTGTGTGTGTGTGTGTGTGTGTGTGTGTGTATATATATGTAAATTATGACCAGCTAAATTGATAATTTAAAAAAAAAAAAAATCAGTAAATAATGAAGAGTACTGTGCTTTTGAACCAGAATGGAACCCATCTCATCTAATTTTAATTATCTAAGAATTTACTGCATAGCTTCAGATAATTATTTTAGATTCTCAGGAATTATAAGAAAAGGAGAGAGAATGCTGTCATTATCTTCATGCAAGCAGAATGAATCACTCTCTGGAGGCACCTCTTCCTGAGAGAGGACTAGAGAAGGACAAGATATAATAAACCTAGACTAGGCTGGTGGGACAGGATTTGATTCAAGACATTTATATTTATATGTCAACATAAATTAATGTGCCAGACAAAATTCAGATTGTCCAAAAGCATAAAAGCTGTCTAAGCTCTCATCATTGTCAATGAAGATATAATCAACAGAGACATGATGTTCTAGAGCAGCTGCAGCTGCCCAAGTGAAGGTGTCAACAGCAGAGTGAGAGAATATTTGTCTGGTTTCCAATAACTTTAACTAGATCTTTATAAATGGTAGAGGCTGCTTAGGCACATGGTTTACCAATGGACACATAGAAGGTCCAGTTTCAGACTGAAACTTTTTAAAGAGCTAAAACTAGGTGAGATGGAAGACATGAAGATTTGGATAGCTTTGGGAAAAATTTCTTTAGACAAAATGAAATTTAAAGGCAACCAATAGAAAATTTAAATACCTGATATGAACACCAGCTCTACACATTGCATGATCAGTATAGACACTTTCTTTGGCAGTTATAAAAATAGCTGAAATTTGAGTGCCAGCAGGCAGCATACAGTTCGGTGCCTGTGTGTAACGAGGTGCATGTCCAAACCCAAACTTTTGAACTATCTAAAAGAACTGCTGATTAATCATGAGACTGATCAGACTTTTCCTTATTCCTCTTTAAACTTAGGGACTTGGAGTCTGAAAGGAGGAGGCAGTCCTGAAAAGGTACTTAAGAGGTTTCTGAAGAGAAGAGATGATCTTAGAAAGTCATGAAAGGGAAAGATGACAGCTGGAGGAAGAGTCACAGAGAGGTATGGAGTCAAATGCTGGGGATGCCCAGGGATTTTAGCCATTGGCACCTCAAATGGGTAAGTGAGTAGCTGAACACCAGGAACCAATAAAATTTTCTGCCTGCCCTTGCCAGACCAACAGTGATCTCCCTCCAAAGACCTATGAGCATTGTGCTGTGGGTGGAAACAAGTGAAATAATTAATGAAATCATAGAATATCTCGAGTTGGAAAGGACCCCATATGAGTCATCACGTCCAACTCCCTCCTTCTTACCAGCATTCAGGCCCACTTCCAGTTGTGGCTTACTTTGTCTTCCCTGTGTGGCACTTTGGAAATCAGCTACTAGGAATATGGTTTTTATGTTCAGTGGACAATTCAGAATGAGTCTGCAATGTAGTTTTGTGATTCAAATGTATAGTGCAACCACAAAAAAACCAGAAAACTGAATAAAGCCCAGGAGGTAATTTTGTCTCTTTTTATAGCATTGATAAAAACAAAGTTAGGAAAAAATTCTGGAAGAAAAGTGTGAAAATTATTAGGTGATAGAAAAGACTGGCTTCTACTGTCACACTTAGAGAGCTCAGTTTGCCACTGATGAATGCCTTTGTAATGCTAAAATATTCAAGTGCTGAAGAATATGCCACCTAATGCTAGAGTCTGAGTTTTTTGTAAAACACATGCTGCTTTATGGGAAGGAATGCCTCTACCTGTAGCTGTTTATGTATTTCTATATATACTTGCATATACATGTACACGGTAGAAAGCTCCTGGGGGAAACAAACATTTGAAGCAATGACAGCTCTTCACCCCTTGATGTCTTCCCAGCAAGATTATTTAACTCTTGGGCTAGTATAAATTTTTTTCAAACTTAGGTTGTCAAAGTGTAGAGGTAGTAATAAGGTAAAACATAAGAACTTCCAATATTTGAGCTTCTCTGGACTTCTTGTTACCCTTTGTGAACCTGCACAGGAGAGATAGAGTTCATACTCAGGGGAAGCATCTTACAGTGGTTCTTAGTTGGAGTTCAGACAGTGAAAACTTCCAGTAACAGATAGATAATAGCATGAAAATTAGTACAACACCATTTCCAGGATGGGTTGACCATTCTTCCCTGTGATAACACAAGGAGCAGGCACTCACTTGGTTCCCAGGGTGAGCTGGAGAACCAGGAGGGCCCCCAGGTGCTCCCTCAGGGAAGGTGTCTCCCCTGCATGTTCTTGGGTGCAGAAGGGAACATCCTGGGTACACAGAGCACCCACATCTCCCGTGGGAGGGAGGTGCAAGTAGGGACTGCCCAGAGGGGTGCCCATACAGCCTGGGAGAGAATGTGTGTGTGATTTAGATGTTGGGTGATCAGTTACAACAAGTATTTCAAAATCTGCAGCTCTTTGACTAAGTCTTGTGTCTCATGTTGTGGATTATCTGGTTTAACATCAAGCAGATCCTGAAGGCATGGCTCACTAATTGCCAGTTAGTTATTATTAAATCAACACATTTCCAATTCTGATCTGGAGTCCATGAGGCAAACATGTTCTAGACATGACTCCTGTGTGTGTCTGTGGCTCATGCAGCTCTGTGGGTCCCATGGATTTAACACAGAAATGTGTCTCCAGACATACACTGTCTAATGGCTATCTTTGGCTGCATACATGCAGAAAAATCTACTTAGACCAACCATATATTTCACGAAATCATTTAAATAAGGTTCCATATGGAAGCGAGTATGTGGATCATAAAAATAACTCAAAACAAAAAAAAAAAAATCTGGCTGAAGGAATTTTAAATGGGTATCTAACCACAAATAGAGGTACCTTGAAGGATGCTTAAGTGGCACTGTGGTGCTGCAATATTCAGTGGCATTCAATTGTACTGAAGGACAACTTTCTATAAGAAGTGTGCTTACTAATGTAGAATTAGTGCACTTCTCCTTTTGCTCAGTACGAAAATACTTTATTTGATTATCCTCCCACACTCCTTTTAAAATAAGACCATGAGTTATAAAGCTTCTAAATAGCTAGATTAGGTATTTTTAAAGGTCATAGTGACATCTGAAAATAGTTCTTTAACATTTTTTAATGTTACAGAGGCTTAAAATATTACATAGGAATAGAAAAATAACATAATTAGGACTATCAGAAGTACCTGCTAAATTAGCATAACCTTGCAGCCTTTTGTATGGATTTTTAATATCATTGAACAAATCGTAAAATTAATATCAGGAAGACAAAAGTCAATTTTAGTAAGCTCAAGTTTAATTTTAAAAACCTCTTATTGCAGGCTGATGACACTTTAAATTGAAAAGAAGAAAAGAAAAGAAAAGAAAAGAAAAGAAAAGAAAAGAAAAGAAAAGAAAAGAAAAGAAAAGAAAAGAAAAGAAAAGAAAAGAAAAGAAAAGAATTTTTCTATAACAAATGAGTATTTCTCAAGAATGATGTATTCAAGAATTTGATTTTTGTTTGTTGATGAATTCTAATAAAGAGTATAAAAATGCAATTAAGCTTTTTTAAAAGTGTCTTTTCCACAGGTGGAGCCATCATCTTCACAGTTTAATGTAACACCTTGAAGCTTAATATACCCCAGAACAAGCAATGACAAGGCGGTATGAAACACATTTTTCCAGTGTCCAGTTTTTCAGGCGTAAGAAATCATGACTGTCGTATACTGCTCATGGTAAGCAGAAAGAAAGTCTAAAAATGAGCAGTTAAAGGCATTGAAAATGCATTTTAATGGTTTCATTCTGAAGGAATGTTCACATTTAATATCTAGAAAGGAGGAAGTTGGGTTTTTATGATAAATTTCTCCACTACAATAGTCTCTATTGGCACAATTTTTCAGTGAAAATAAATATGCAAAATAATGGATACATAACATTCATAAAGCTGCAGAAATGCGTGCATTTCCAACTTAAGTAGCCTTTAAATTTGGAGACAAGCTATGGTTGAATTAATTTGTTTTCATTTTCAGATTTAAATATCTACCCAGCTGATAACTTTGCTATCACTTACAAGAAGATGCTCAAATTGAAAAATTCCAGGAGCCTGTTTCTTTCACTTCTCCATCCTCTTTTAGCCATCTCAGATATAAATAATTAATATATGCATGAGGGTTAAAAATAACATAGGACTGAATCCTTTCATATAATAATCACATACAGTAATTTGTAGTACTACTTAATTTGTAGTACTACTCATGATATAAAAATTTAGTCCAATTTGTCACAGGGTTAGTTGCTTTGGTCCCAGAGTAATTTAAAAATTCCTCCATCTTCTTGGCCTAGGGGAGAAAAACATTTTATTTACTCTCTGTCTTTAAAACAGCAACATTCTTTATCAGTTTCACAATTAAATATGGTACATATAAAAATATGTAGAATTAAAATATTAGAAACTATCTGAAAAAGCTTGATTTTTAAAAGAGCATATTTTGTACAGTATACCATTGAAGAGTTGCATCCTTCCTCTCTTTCTAAACATGAGAATTCTTTTTTCTTGCTGTTTTCTGTTTTGGGATATAGGAACACATGTTTTTTATTGAGACAATTCAGCAGTTACTGAAGTCTGGAAAAAAACTTCCAAAGCATTAATTATCTCCTTCAGATCCTGAGCTCATCAGTGCTGCAGTCAGTGTCTTGAGACATGAGTTTTAACACAGCACAGCTGAAACACAAACCTGGGTTTAGCCCAGTGCAACAGGAGCCAAACCCTCACCTGAGAACCACCTATAATATCAGATAAACCTTACAGTCTCCAGAGAACCCCAGGTATCCCTTGCACATCACTTCTGCAGCACCAAAAAAGTGATTACATATTTAACCAAGGCAGCCCCTGAGCATCATCTTCATTTTTAAGAGCTCAGCTTTGTTTTTTAAGAGCCAGAGGTTTAAGCTAAACAGTGTTGTATGGTAGACCAAGGTCGACCTTATTACTGTCTCTACACTTTGACAACCTAAAAATTCATTATTATAGAAATATTCATTATTATAGAAAAATTCTCAAGTCCCTGTGTGAACTAGATCTGTTGGTACATGTTGGTGAAATCAGAGCACTGCAATCCAAGAGCTTTCTAGTGCTGTGACAAGTTCAGATTCATGCAGTTGAATTCCTCCCAATAACAGTAAAAGGTCAAATCAAGAGTTCCTTCAACACTGAAATCAGATTCCAGAGGGTTTCAGATATTCCAAATAAGTAGACTAATCTAGGGTCTAGAAGATGTGATTCCCTTTACCAACAAATGTAGAAAATATAATAAGAAGTTTGAACAAAGTTTCAAACCTGAGGATTTTGATGTTGTAAACTTGCTGAGGAGCCTTTTTATCTAAAGAGACTTTTGCAAAATCTAGCAGGCTGTGTGGTTTGGGTGTTTTTTTGTTTGTTTGTTTTAAGTTGAACAACGTCCAGAGATGTTTACTTATAAGGTATCATATCATGCATATATTATTGTGACTCTTTTCTTTAGCTGACTTTGAAAATTAGTTTATTTATGTTGAATTCTTTTTTCATGGAAATGTTTTATCGATTACAAGGACTAAGACAACCACATAGTGGTATGTAGACATTATTATCTGACTCATTCAAGTTCATTTACTTCATTCTTTACTTTCTCTTCTTGTTTTACACTCTGGGCATATTTGTTATGTTAGACATATTCTGTTACACAGCAAACAGCTATTGATTCCATCTGTGTGTTTGAAATCATGGATAGTCCAAATGTTAGTTAAAATCTGTTTGTTATCAACAAACTGATTTAGTGAAGACACAAGAGTAGCTTTTCTTTGTTAAAGACATCAAATGATGTCTTGGAATGCATGAAACATGTGCAAGGATATTTATAGATACAAATAGAATAATAATGTTAAAAGCATCCATGTCTTTATTACAGCTTTTTTGGTATCACCTTAATCCCTGTGGGTGAAGATCCTGTAGACAGACGGCAACACAAAGTGAGGGAGATAGATATAATGGATAAAAATAATTATGCAGTGGACCAAAAGGTAATACAATGTTTTGGTGAATGTTTTTACTCTATAAACTCATATACAATCCAAAACAACCATAAAGCTTTTTATTTATTTACAGGGAACTTCATTATACCTATTAATGGCTTTTTTAAATCTCAGGGAACTGGAGTGATTTTTAAATGGGAGAAAAGAACTCATTAAGGCTTACCTTGCCTTCTGTCTTCCAGCTGGTTATTGTAGACTTTGCTAATATTGGCTCTTAAGGGATATAAAAAACTGTCTTGGGGAGAGTGTTATTCTGTGTTTGTGCTGGGTTTGGCTGGGACATAGTTAATTATTGAAATTGTGTGCACAGAATAGTTTCCGTCAAAAGAATACAAGTTGGGTTTTTTTTTTACCTTTATTGAAATCAAAATTATGTATATTTAATATTGAAATATCTTTTTAAAAAGTTTTTTCAACTAGCATGTTTTGACATGATTTTTTTCCAGTTGAAATACTCAAATTAACTGAGAAGCAGTTTAAATCAACCCAAATGACTATTTTGTCTAAAGAAAAGACCTCACCTGACAAAATGCACTCTTTCAAGGGATAATCAAACTTCAGTTACTACACCAATAAGAAGCAGAAGTACACATACACCATTACAGAAGGGATGAATTTTGCAGAGGGTGATGTGAGAAGATATGGGCTGGAAAGGAAGAAGTCAGTGATGCTCAAATGGGACACATGGGGCACTGCAAAGGGCAGAGCAGGCAAAGCTGGGGGAGGCACAGCAAGAAGTGAAGCTGCATCTGTGCTAAACCCCAGCACTCTGATGAACACCTTGCTGTGGTGTTTAGCACTCAGCCATACCTTATCCATGACAACTTGAACTGGGTTTGTGTAGCAAGGTTTTGGTATCAGAAAGGCTGTAGGTGTGACTTCTCTGAGAAGACACCAGAAATTCCTCCTATGGTGGACAGAGATAGTTTCAGACCTCTCCAAGACAGGTCTGCCACTGCACAAAGTTGATCAATCTTGGTTGCACCTCTGTGATAACATATTTAAGAAAGCAGGAAATGTATTGTGCAACATCTGGGAGCTAGGAGTGTGAATGTGAGAGAAACAGCCAGTGCAGAAGGAGGGGCAGGAAGTGTTCCGGGTGCTGGAGCAGAGATTCCCCTGCAGGCCCTGGTGCAGCCCATGGTGAGACAGCTGTGCCCCTGCAGCCCAGGGAGGTCCATGAGGGAGCAGAGATCCACCTGCAGCCCATGGAGGAGCCCACACCAGAGCAGGACAAGATGCCCTGAAAGAGCTTGTGATTTTGTGGGAAGCCTATGTTGGAGCAGGCTTCTGGCAGGACCCACACTGGAGCACTGCTCCTGAAGGACTGCACCATGTGCAAATGACTCATGCTGTGGCAGGGGACTTCTTGAAATGCTCTAGCCTGTGGGAGAGACCCCATGTAAGAGCAGAGGAAGTGTGAGGAGGAAGGAGCAGAGATTAAATGTTATGACCCTCCATTCCCTGTCCCCTTCACTGCTTGGGAGCAAGAGGTAAAAGAGCTAGAGGTAAAGTTGAAATTGGGCCTGGGAGGGATAGGGCACTTAAAAATTCCTTCTTGTTTTTCACTGGCCTGTGCTATTTAAATTGACAATAAATTAAAATAATTTCCTGAAGATGAGCTTGTTTTGCCCATGACTGGTCTCCCTGTCTCCCATCCCATCTGGTTTCCCTGCTCTCCCATCTCTCTGTCCTTATCTTGACCCATGAGCTTTTTATTGTATTATATTCCACTGTTCTCTTGAGGAGGGTGAGGGATAGAGAAATTTGTTGGGCATCTGATGGCCAGCTAAGTCAAACCACAACACTGTTTTATGTACTTGCTAATTTGGAACAGCCAGGTGATGTGGTTATTCCTGCCTACAATGTTCTCATTCCTCTACCCTGTATAGTGTCATACAAGATGAGTGGGTCCCATTAAGTCCAGCGAGGCTCCTTGGAGAAAGGGATCTGATGGAGAAAGAAGAAGAAAGAAACCTCATTTGATGCTACAGGTGCAGCCATTCTTTTCAAAAGAACATATGAGAAGGAAAGGGAGAAGGCAAGGTCTCCTGTGAGTCATTACTAAGTTGATGCTTGGCAGCCAATGGCAGATGGGAGATTAGCCTTCAAATTTCCTTTCTGCACAGGAGCTGATCTCTTCAGGGAAGGGTCCCAGCCAACCTCCCTGCTGCCTGAAGCCTGCACCTGATCTGAGTGGAGGTCAAAGGCAGGTGTCCATGGCTGTGAGCCTCTGCCCACACTTCAGATGTGTTGCCCTGCCTTGTTGTCCAGGTTGAGATAAAGACAATGCCAGAGGGTAGTTTTGTGCCAGTCATCTTGGAATAAGGCAAGTTTATAATCAGAGGTTCTCATCTCTGCTGGAAATGCAGCAGGGACTCATTCTTTGGCCTTCTGAACTGAAGCAATTGAAACCACTGAAAATGTTCACAAAATAATTAAAAATTGTCTACAATAAGAGAAATCCCCTTCTCTTTTTTTTTTTTCTTTTTTTTTTTTTAATTGAAAACACAACTTTACTTAGCAAACACTGGTTTGGAGTCAATTAAAACAAAAGAGAGTTTGCCTTTGCCAAAACATTTAATATAGCTCCTGGGCTATATCTCTCTTGGCCTTCTCAGTGACTATCTAAATGTAAAAAAATCCACTAAAATTTTACAATTCTACAAATATAGCAGATACTGTTTTCCTGGTTTATGAATTAGTGCTGTGAAAGGTGCTAATTTCCAGCATGGTGCAAATTCCTAGTTTGTTTAGAAATGCTGAGAGCAGACAAAAGCTTCTTTTACTTTTTTCAACTGAGCATTTTGCTTCCAGAAACGTGAAAAGATAGAATAATCTAAATATTCTATGTAAAACAAAGAAAATCAACACAAGCAACAACTGATTGAAAACTTCGTGTCCCTCTCATCTATGTGATCTTTCTGACAGATTCTCTCTCTCCTCACTGAAGGGCTGGAATATCAAAAAAATAGGCCTACAGGTAAGAGAGTTGGCTGGTTACCTGCTTATCCAGTTACTTGGGTAAAAACAGTGGGGGGAGGGTTTAGTATTGTTTTTGGAATTAATTTCTGCTTTATGCCTTTTAAACAAAAATGAAAACATAAAAAAAGAACAAAAAAACCCCCCAAAACAACAAAACAAAACAAAACAAACTACCAAGTAAAGAAACAAAATGGGAGTTTCAGGTACCTCAGTGTTATCTGTAACACTGACTGTGGACCTAGGTGGCAAATAAAAATAAATTAGACATTCGATAAAAATTTTTACATGCAGTGAGATTGAATATATATAGAAGACAGTGTTACCAAGGGCAAGACCTTTCCATTAGTCTTTTAATTCTTATATGGGTATTTTGACTATTTATAGTAATTTCAGTTATCCTAATGACAAGGTCAAAGCACTTGCCTTTTATCTTTTTTCTTTTTCCTCACCATGCATTTATTTTGTGATCAGGAAGGCTATATGGAGTGCAGTATAAGACCACCAGTTTTTTAATTTTGGCTCATCACTAAATGCCAGTAACATCTTCTAATTTCCTTTTATTGCCAAGATTTCTGTGTTACTTCATCATAATATTGTTTAAATGGCTACCAACCTGGAACAAACATCTAAGTCATACCTGGGTGAGAGAAAGAAATTATACTTTCAAAGGAACAAAGAAGAATCACAGCTATTTCTTTTGCTGACTCACTGGCCAGCAAATCATCTCAAATGAGAACCAGGGTGTTAACGGATTATTTCCTTGTGATCTTTTTCACTTGTACAATGATAAAAAGGCTTAAAAGCAGTAACTTGGGTAATGCAAAACGTGAAAGAGAGTAAAAAGGGAAAAGAGATAAAAATTTTTAAGGTCTTCCTAGAAGAGTTATAATTGTTCTGATTGAAGTTGAGTAGAAAATGGCTGCCTAAATAGCATTAGTTAGTTCCTTCTCCACTGATTTCATTGTTAAGAGGTGATGACAATTTTTCCCCAAGAAATGTAAAAGCAACATATTAATGTGGCTGCTCATCAGTACATAAAGGAATTTTTTTTTTTCTGGAGAGGTCAGATTATTTCTAATCTTACCATACCTGAGAGGAAAAAGCAAACAAACAGACCTAAAGGGCCAAATGATCTTTAAAATAGATCTGGACAAGGGGCAAACTTGTACAGACAAAGATTATTCTGTGTTGTTCTATTCAATTGTATTATTCTACTCAAGACAGAGCATCTATTTTCAGAGACAATAAAAGATATTCCTAGCTCTTCTCAGACTGTCTCAAATCACCTCTACTCTTCTGCTTTGTTCACTACTGTAGATGCAAGTATTTCACTAGGGCTGCTCAGAAGTATTTTTGAGGACATAAGAGAGATGGAAGACACATCAATTCTACAACAAAGTATAAAACATGTAGAGTAGGGCAACCTAAAGCTGAAGGAGAGGGAGCTTATTCCATAGGTTCGCACCTCTGTACTCTGATTAAATGTTGTTCTGTTTGACCCCCCAACTAGAGAGAAGTAAAACATAACAAATATCAGCTAATCAGAGCCCAAAACAAATAAAAAATGTCACAGACTTAGAGGGGTGAATAATGATGATACAAGGAAAAGCTTGTACACATTAATAAGTAATTTATCAGCATCAAATAAATAAAAGTCAGCACCACTGACCTTTTTCATAAGTACCCAGAGCAAATTAAATCCAAAACTCTTCCCATAAAATTAGAAGATCAAAACAGATATGCAATCTAATGCAATTGTTAGCAGGCAGTCAATTTGATGGACTTTTGTGGGATTGTTCCTACACTTATGAAAAAGAAAGAATTCTTAATAAAATGGAAGATAGCTGAATTCACTTTTCACTCATTGCTATAATTTGAGTTCAAATTGGAAATAGTTGGAACAGAGCACTGAATCTGGCATATTATTCCTATACTTTGGGCTTCTGAAGATTGTGATCTGAACTGCATTGCATGAGATCGAGTATTTTTTAGAGAACAAAAGTATTAAATTGTAAATGGGAATGTGTTCAAGGTAAACAAAAACAAGAGTCTTCTTCCCTCTTGAAGTCAGTGAGTTTAAGCTTTGCCTCAGTGAGCTGTTTCAATCTATTCTCAAGCATAGAGACTTTAAAATCTCAACTGATGTTAATGGAAGTTTGGCATGCGATTATGTATTTTGTTGAACTGGAGTCTGAGGACACATCAAAACTAAAATCGCTGTAAAGACTTCCATTGCCTTTTGCTAGGTTTAAAATAGGTTGTTTTGTAAGTGAATGAGTATAAAATCTCATCCTCTCACCAGATAATATTTTGGTCTCAGCCTATTGGAAATAATTGGTTGTCCAAGATCAACTGTCTGCCTGTTTTTCATTAAAGACTGGATCTCTGAGAGCCAGTGGGGTAATTGAAATATTTCCATTTGAGGTTCAAGCAAGTTTTTCATCTGTATTTATTTGTGTATGTTTTGCTTCTATGCCATTGGTTGGCACTGTCTTTTGGAAAACTCAGAATATTTTTTGTCTTAACGGTCCTTTCTTCTTCATATAAACTCTATGACTAGACTGCTACACTGCACCAAAAATAAACATGGCTCTCCTCCTTTCTTCTAATCACACAGCTCCAATATCCATATTAAAATATGACTTTCATCGGAGCTCATGGTGCTTATATGAGACAGTTAAGATTATCTCTAACAAAAAGCATTTTTCTTGTGAGAAAGGACAGCGTTTCTGCTAAATTTTCCTGATACTCATGTTCTAGTGTCCTGCCTGAATCCCAGAGCTTGTTAGAGGTGACAACTGGAAAAGGAAAACCAATGACAGTTTTCCTAGGGAAGAGAGGAAACACAGATGTAAAAAGTCTCAACTGTAGTTCCACCAAGCTAATATGATTTAAGCTTTCAGACTTGAGAAAGGCAAGATGAAGGGGAATCCTGAAACTTCATTCTGATGTTGGAAAGAAGTGTCAGTACTCAGGAAGGTGAAATGTGTGTAAGTCAAATAAACTCAAAACCGGAGTGTTTTCTGGTTATTAAAGCCTCCCTTTTCAAGCCAGAACTTCTATTTACTTTGACAAACGGGATCTTACACCTGTTTTATGGACTAGATCAAGACTATTTAGTAAACAAGTGTTTAGTATTTTTATTCTAGTTATTCTTTTGTATACATGTTGTAAAACTATAAACTGGAGGATGACTTTTTTTTTTTTTTGACAGCTTTGTCTTTTGGATAAATTAGTTTGGGGATCGCAGAATTTCTGCTGCCAGAGAAGAGCTCTTAGATCATCACCACCTTGTAATGGTTAAACCCTGGCCTCAAGTACGATATCCACACCTTTTTTGAACTCTTCCAGGGATGATGATTCCACCAATTCTGTGGGCATCTTTTTCCAATGTCTGACCATTCTTTGGAGATACATGTTAGATCTTAGCCGAGATTTTTGGTCACTGATCATCTGAATCTACCTGACACTTTGGCTCCCATCTGGGAATCACATCCCTGTACATGACAGAGCACATAGCAGAAAGGCACTAGGTCATGCTTCTGTACTTCCTTTAGGTGGAAGTAGGATTCAAGTTGTGCTCGTGTATCCATCAAGTCAGACAGGATGATTAGATCATCTGGATCTAAACACTGGGAAGAAAGTGCAAGAACTTTGATGCCTAGCCTGAGGAATGCACCCCTGGAGAAAAAGAAATTTAAGAGGCAATTCTCCTGATAATCGTGAAAACCATTCTCATATCCCTGAAGCATACTCCTTTTGAATATGTGTTGTTTAGGAAGGAATGTGTTTTATGACTCTTCTGATAGCTGAGAAATCATTTTCATTTGCTACTATAACGATGTCAAAAATTTCCCGTTTCTTATCCTGTTTTTGGCAGTAAAAGATTTTAAGGTGTTTTTTAGTCTCTTCAAGACAAAGTAGTGCAACCAGAGTTCTGTTGTTGGGTTTTTTTTTTTATTTTCTTTTGTTTATGATTCCTTGTTCCATTTACAGTTATGTTTTATTAACTCCCTCTTTGCAGGCATAAATTATCCTTTCAGATTCCTGAATGGATGTCAAGTGCATTAATTAGCAGATTGCCTGATTTAATAACTTTTTGACATTATGACATATCACTAAAATAATCAAACCACTGAGGTACTTTCTGCCTGATTCAAAGCCTGTTTTAAAGAATTTTTGCAAAGATTCTCCTGGACTTTGGCATGTGTTCAATTACTGGTAACTTATCCCCAATGCACACTTGTGGGAGAAATATTGGCTTCATTGTGGCTGTTTCCAGGCTTGGGCTCATGACTTAAAGGTTTTGCCATAGAAATTTCATTATTCCCACCAGATAAAACAAGGTCTGAGTTCCAGGCATAGCATTCAAATTTCAGCTATTCAAATGAACTAAGGCAAATGAATGTAAGATCTTAGCACATGAAAATTTTTCTCACATGTTCTTGGCATTTCCACTGAACTCCCTCTGACATCTCATTTTGAGAGCTGGAAATGTGATGAATACACACTCTGTAAGATTTTATTTTCACTGATACCTTTAGATAAAAAGCCTGGGGGATGCAGTAAGAAGTTGGCATGCAGGGAGCTGGTGACTTTTAGGAATGTCACCTGTGCTTCTGTGATTTACTGCTTTTCAACCTACTGAATGGAAATAAAAGAATTTTAAAAAATAGTGTCAGAGGCAATGTGGTCAAAACCTACTCCTCACTGAAGTGTAGGATACTGAAGTGTTCTCGATAAACACATTTGTTAGTTGGCTTAAGTCAGAGGTTTAAGAATGCGAAATGCAAAAATGATTTTCAGAGGCTCTGATCTTGTACAGCATGTATGAATTTTATCATCCTACCTGCCTTACCTGCCAAGGGCTTACCTTTGCCCAGATTTCAGTAAAGCCTCTGATACTGTATACCATAGAATTCTCTTGGAGGAGCTGTCAGCCCATGGTTTAGACTGGTGCACTCTTTACTGGGTTACAAACTGCTTGGATGGCCAGGCCCAGAGGGTGGTGGTGGGTGGAATTACATCCAGCTGGATGTGGCTCACCAGTGGTGTTTTCCTGGGATCAGTGTTGGGACCAATCCTGTTTAAAGTCTTTATCAACGACCTGGCAAGTGCACTCTCAGTCAGTTCACAGACAACACCAAGTTGGGCAGGAATGCTGACCTGCTGAAGGGCAGGAAGGCTCTGCAGGGGGATCTGGACAGGCTGGACCGATGCTGAAGGCAATTTTATGAGAGTCAACAAGGCCAAGTGCTGTCTCCTGCCTTTGGATCACAACAACCCCTGCAGTGCTACAGTCTGGGGAAGAGTGGCTGGAAAGAGAACAAGAGGAAAAGGACCAGGGGGTTTTGGTCAACAGCAGCTGAACATGAGCCAGAGTGTGCCCACATTGCCAGGAAGCCCAACAGCATCCACACAGAAATCATGTGGCCAGCAGGACCAGGGCAGTGATTGTTCTCCTGTACTTGGCACAGGTGAGGCCACACCTCAAATCCTGTGTTAGTTCTATGATTTGATAGGGGTCATGTAAAAATTATTAGGTTATCTTTATTAAGTCTCCCATGAAGATAGAAGCACTAAATTAAGCACTCAACTTCTCATTTTAAAGTAGCTGAGAAATCCACAAGTGTATTGACAAATCACGACTAGAATCCCATCAGCCCATATGCAGTGGAACTGCCATCAAAAATAAAGCCTGGAGTTGTTCACAGAATAAACAGGAGAAAACACACTTTGTTTTTTTTAAGTCTACTAGATTAACACTGCTGTGTACACTTCCACATGAATTTCATTGTCATGGGAACAATGATACTGAGATAAACAAGGTTCATATTAACATCTGACATTTTATTTTGAGCTCTTTCTTTAAATATGGGCAGTCCTTTCCATTCCTATGCTTTATGCTTTATATACACCTAGGAACAATAAATCCAACATTAAAGCCAGTACAAGTTTTTCTGCATTTGTCAGTGGTACAGGTGCTGCACAGACAGAAGCAGGAACGCAACAATATAAGAAAGTCAGATTATGAGCAGGCAGCCCCAAAGTTATCGTTCTTCTACAGCAGCTCTTTAACTCATTGTCAAAAAAGAGATTGGGAATGACCATGCTGGCTGGTAAAAAAGCTGAAAGGTGCATTGGACTATCAGATTTCACCAACTGCAGCTGGAGTTCATAACAGGGAAAGGATTCTAAGGGATGTCCAGTAAAAGTCACATTCAGATACTCTGACACATACTTTATTAAAGTGAAGAAAACATTAAAAATTGAATTTTTTGCTATAAAATGCATCATTTCTCCATTGCTAACAGTGTGCCTTGATATATAATCTTCTGTCATTGGAATGAAGTTTGATGGTTCTGCTTAATGTTATTACCAGAATTGCTTTTCGAGTGATGGAACTAATGTATATATACTTAATTTTCATTTTATGGATCTCTATCTTACATGATTGCACATATTCATTTTTGGTTTTCAGACCTGTTTGTCAGCTATTATTCAATAATTTTATGAAACTGTTCAGCATCTGCCAGGTTTTTCACATTTTGCCCTTCAACTGCATAATGGGAAATATTTTTTGTTTCTTCTCTTCCTATCTTATTCTTACAAAGACAATTATGAGACTCCTGTCAACATTGGCAGTTTAATGTCATTTTGGTTAAAGTGAATAATGTTAAACAATGTTTGCAAAGTTCCAAAGTGAGGAAATTTTTCCATTTTTTTCTTAACAACCTACTTTCTTGAATAGCAAGAGGCTCTTACCAAAATAAGACACAGAGCTTTGATTTTAGGAGAAATTATAAAAATTCAAAATATATACCATGACCTCACCTCTAGGGTTACTTTTGAGCCCATGAGAGCTGAATAAGAGAATTAGAAACTGGAAGTAGTAAAAGCTTCAGAATGGCCATTTGATCTTTCTTCAGTAAGGCAGTGGAAGTCTGGCCTTCTGTATAGAAATGAAAAAGAAAGAATTTTTATTAGCTTCTTTATATATCTTCATTGCTGAATAAAGAACTAATTATGTTGTTGAATTCATCTTTAAACCCAAATTATTTCAGTAAGTGACACAGTAATGTTTTGCTACGGAAGACATTTTAAATGCTGTGACTGAATACAGATCTGCATAAGCATGAGAAATGTGCTGGGTCTTGATTTCATTCTACTGGCAAGACAGCAGCTCCCAAGATAGCAACAAGGCAGGGAAGCACAAGGTGAAATTCATATAGAAGCTAAACAGCCCCAAAGCAGGCAGCACCTTGTCAAGCACCTTGGCTTTCCCATCCTAGCATGGACACAGACCTGGCCACCACTTTTTGGCATCTTCATGGCAGCCAGACCAACTGCCATAAGTTACACTTTCAAAATGTCACCCTGGAATACATGGGTGATAGGCTGGGTTGGAGTCAGTAGCAGCAGTAGCTGCTGTCCAGGCCAGTATCCCTTGTGTGGGAGGTGGCTGGATGCTCCCAGATATTTCTTGCTCCTCTACCCAGTGCTGTTGTCAGGGGGCTTTTCCTCCTCTGAGGGAACTATGGGCTTACTAAGTACAGGACTCCAGCATGCCTTTTCTGATACCTGTGGGCACCTACCTCTGGATATGATCCTCAGACAAATCTGGAAGAAAAGTACAGTTAGAGAAAACTTAAGGGAAACCTTCCAGGACTTGTTATTTCCCTCACGACATCACAGAGAGCAGTCTCCAGGTAGAGGTGGGGCAGGGCTCCACATCCTCTCATCATCCACCCATCAACCTCTCATCATTAGCAGGTTCCTAGTGTTTCATCTGAGAGGTCAGGGGCAGCCTAGCTCCAGTTTCATGCCATATACTCTGCATTTTTCAAGCAGATCATTGAGTAGAAACTGGAAAACCTCCAGAAGGGAGATTTTCTCCCAGTGGTTGCCCCTCATTCATAAGCATTTGCATTAGTGATGTTGCATCTCGTTTCACAGGCAATTACATCTGCTAGATTCTGGCCTCTTCAGAGACCTTTCCTTTCCCATTGTTTACCTATACTGAATCCGTCTTCCACACCATTCTTGGTCTCAGGTTTCCTAGAAGTCTGTAGCCATCCAATACCAGCATTAAAGCTAGATGTAAACTACGGTTGCTAAAGGTTTCAGATTTGAAGGAGCACTAAAAGACCCTTGTGCTCACCTTGCCAGAAGATGTTCCTATTCAGAGAGACTTTAAATGGTAGTTTGAAATATCTGGGGTTTGTATTTAAAAATACAGCAATGCTGTGTACTTTTGAAAAGCTTTAGACATATGTTGTGTTGTGAGATAGGCTTACATGCACAGCTATTTATTAGAAGGGTGTTTAGATCATGGCTTTCAGCAATTCTATAATAACGTAAGTTTCAAGAAAGAGACAAAACTAAGGGAGACAGAAAGAAAGCAAGAAAAAGCCAGAATTCTCCCCAGTGACCATCTTGGAAGTGAAGAAATTGTTATCCTCGAAAAACATCTTCCATTGGCTCTCCAGCACACAGGCAAACCCCATCCACCCTTTTCCATAGAACTCTATAATTTTCAACAGGATCCACTCAATCCTCCTACTGGTGTTAGTTTCTGTTGCTGTTACTGCTGCCTGGAGCATGCTTTCACCTGGGCTGCTGCTGCAGACTACATCATTGGAAAGGTATGCTCTTGTGTATTATTGGGTCCCCACAGCATAACTCAAAGGCTACAACAGAAAGACAGGGATAGGATAGAGAAAATAATTATTTGATTCTGGGAGACATTTGTTTCTCAAGAGAGCCAACCATAACAATGCTGTCAGGGTTGGGAGGAATAAGGTCTTGAGAATATTAACATGAGAATAACACCATGAGAGCAACAAGGGACAATCTCTGCCACAGGAGGCTGGCTGAAATGCTGCAGGGCTTCAAGGCAAAGGCAGGTTACAGAACTGCAGCTATAAGTGCCCTGGAATTATAAAGGTGAAGGCATCTAAGGCACTGAGCAACATTTCTGTAATTGAAAGATGGTATGTTGCTAATTCCCCTCCTGATAAGTGACTGCAGTCTCTTTTCCTCATCTCCTCTGTCTGCTGTTCTCCCTCTGCTTCTGTTTCAACATTTCTGATGATTCTTTCAAGTGCAGTGTCTCCCATGACTAGCACACGTTCATGTCCTGCAGCCAAAACCCAAGTACTTCTGCTTTGCATGGACAAGTACTTTCTTCCTTGCCTTTACTGGACACTGTAATACAGAAATAGCTCATCCCTAGTGACAAAAACCTCCTTTTTACCTTCCTAATTCTCTCAGCAGCAAAAGTTATTTTTCCAACCTATTGAATCAAACACATTTGCCAGCTTTGGAGCCACCTGGCAGAGCAGTCCCTGTTCTCTCTTAATGGCCTATTTAGTGATAATGAGATGTGTGAGATATCAAATGCCACAATACCGTCATTACCCATCACTGTCTTTATCCTTGCTGTAACTTTGTAGTATTTAATAAACTGTTTGTGTAGCATTAGTACCCTGGTCATTTCCTGTAAGTTTTCTGCTCTAGTGGTCTATATTAAGTTTCTTTATAATCAGAGATATTATAAAAATATGTATTTAAGATAGTTCTGTCTTCTGTAGTATTTGGCACTGTCCTGCATGAAATCTTTGTCTCAGATGGAGAGACATGGATCTGATAAATAAACTGGAGAGACATGGATCTGATAGATTAAACACTTGGTAGATAAAGAATTGGCTGGAACTGGTTGTGCTAGAAGATTTGAGGTCAATGGCTTGATGTCCAATAAGACGCCGGTGACAAATGGGATTCCTCAGGGGTTGTTATTGGGACAGGTGCTGGTTAATGTCTTTGTCAGTGACAGGGACAGTGGGATTGGGTGCAGTCTCAGCTGGTTTGCCAGTGACACCAGGCTGTGCAGGGTGATCAGCATGCTGGAGGGAAGCAATGCCATCCAGAGGCGCCCTGACAAGCTTGAGAACTGGGCCTGTGAAAATGTTCTGGACTTCAACAAGGCCAAGTGCAAGGTTCTGCCTCTGGTTTGGGGCAATCCCAAACTCAGAGAAAGGTTAGACAGAGAATGGATTGGGAGCAGCTCTCGGCAGAGGGACTTGAGAGTGCTTGCTGGTGGATGAGCAGCTCAACGTGACCCAGCCATGTGCCCTTGCAGTCCAGAAAGCCAAACATGTCCTGGGCTGCACCCAAAGCAGCATGGGCAGCAGGTGAGGGAGGGGATTCTGCCCCTCTGCTCTGCCCTGGTGAGACCCACCTGCAGTGCTGCATCAGCTCTGGGTCCCCAGCATAAGAAAGATGTGAACCTGTCGGATACAAGTCTAGAAGAGACCACAAAGATGATCAGACGGTGGAACACCTCTCCAATAGGAGTCCTCTCTCTGTAGACAGTCTGAGAGTGTTGGGGATGTTCAGCCTAATGGAATGAAGGTTCTGGGGAGACCTTACCATCCCTTCCACTATTGGAAGGTGCTACAAGAAGACTGGAGAGGGACTTTTTACAAGGACTGTAGTGATAGGACAAAGGGGAATGGCTTTAAACTGGAAGAAGGCAGGTTTATATTGGAGAGGGTATGTTTACATTGGATATTAGGAAAGAATTCTTCACTATGAGAGTGTTCCAGACCTGAGGACCCAGGAAGTAATATGTTCCATTGGCATGTGGATTTTGGTGATAAGGGAGGCAGTAGTTCTCCAACACATAAATCTGAAACGTCTTAGAAATAGGGTTCTGGAAAAAAACCTGAAATAGCTGCCTCAAGAGGCTGGAAGCAACAATTCTATTGCTAGCAGTTATTATGTGCTATTTATGGTAAGCAGCTTTTTAAGGACTGAAGCGCAGATTGTGGTCTGTTTGTTATCTCTAACAAAACCAAATATAGGAAAAGACAGTCCATAAGGACACAGATTTTAAAAACAAAATAAAAAGACCAGCAACATTTCAGGTGTGATGGAGAAAAAGAAATAACTCTGTAGTTAGTGCTTTAGCTTGTGAAAAATGTGCAAACAAATGCCAGGAGGAAGAAATTGGATAGCACAATAAAGAAGATTAAAGGTTCTGGGGGAAAAATCAAGTAAGTGGAGCATGAAAACACAATACTGGTAATTAATACAAGTAGGCACAGGTGAAAAAAAGCTTACAGGGGAAAAGAATACATAAGTCACTCAAGCTGTGCAGAGCTAGAGTGCAAATGAAAATTCGGTAGCTAACACAAGGAAAGGAAAAATCAAACTGCGGCTGGAGGAACTCGAGAAGTGCATTGACAGCACAACTGCGAGTAGGCAGATCTAAAAGACGGATATATCTTCCTTTCTCTGGGAGGTCATGCAAGGACACTGCAAAGAAAATGGAAAACAACAAGATCTTTAAGAAAATATAGAAAGGAACACAAAACCACTGAGAACACAGCCTATTGATCATAAATTTCTAGAAACCATGAAGCCCATAAAAATCATGGACCAAAAAAAAAATTAATCCTATTGAAGATAAAACTGGACTGTTCTGAAGACAACGAGATGACATCTTATTAAAAAGCTCAAAATTTCTTTTTTTTTCACTCTCTCTCCTTTTTTTTTTCCTGCAGGCACAAGGTTCCTTCTCATCTAAACAGCAAATGAAGTAATTTTGCTCTTCCCACTTTTGTAAAAAATGTTTGGGCAAGAAAGCAAAAGCATTACTCACAGGAGATATTATTTCTGCAACAATGTAGGGAAATTAGTTTCTCTTGTGAATCTAAGTCAACCAAGGAAAATGTCAAAATTTACCTGTGATTTTGGCAGGCATTTCTGAATAGTGACTGTGTGGAATTGTTCTGTGTTTTCCCCTTTTGTAAAGGTCTCCTCTTCAGCATTTCACCAAATGGGGAGAGGAATCAAATTTATTTATGGAACTCCCAGTGACTCCTATTTTTTTTTTTAAATCATTATTACATCTTAAATATCTGCTGTCTCTATTAGCCTCTATCTCTTTCTATCTCTTAAGAAGCACCTTATTTACAATAAGGTAAGCTCAATAATCACTTGATTTTAAAGAAAATTATTAATATATTGTGATACTTATTGATGTAGGATGTCCATGTTTAAATACTTGTATATCAACTGAATCAATGTAGCTACAGGAAAATGCCTTAAAGCATTTATTAATTCTGTGCAGTGAAGCACATGAGGAAATGGAATTTTAATGACAAACTGCTTTAAACAGTAAATAGAGGAAATCCAAACTGTCATTTAAGTAGACCTTCACGTGAAAAAATACTATAGCAATGCATGGGAAGGCTGATGCACAATTCCCATCTGATACACATATTTACTGAGATGCAGCTCACTTAATATGACACTTGGCAGAAAAACAGCAAACTATTTAAATAATCATCTAAGTACTTTCAAGGAATTTAAGTAGAAGAAAATAAATAGAATAAAGCATGTTCATAAACTGAATTGTATCACATAGTAATATTGTATTTCATTTCAGTCTACTGTTTTTGACACTGTGAAATTGTTAATCAGACATTGAAAACAAAATAGTGCCTTCATTGAATATGTTAAGTTCAATATTGCATCCATTTTTAAGGTTTATTTTCAGGAGAAATGCAAAATAGGCATCTACTAGCCACCTGTGCAGTGCACCTACTCTGACATTTTGGTGTAAGAGTTTAACCTCTAATTACATGGGGCATGCTCAGCTGGGACGAGAGCACAGCAGAACGAAGTAAGGTGACATCACAATCAATTTTAATTCTATGAGTTAATTAAAGCCTTAAGCTCCCATGTGCGTGCCAGGCAACGAACGTGACAGCAAAATTTGTGAGAGCTGTGCTGGATCTCTGCTGCAATCTGGGACACAACACAAAAAGGGTTTTCAGATAGGAAAACACAGCAGACACGTCACGTCCTTGTATCTTTACAGAAACATTTAGAAAGGGGGTTCATTACACCTGAAAGGGGAGCTGTGCGATTTTGCTTATACTGCCATGATGTAAACCAGCTGTGAGGGAATCTGTTTGAAAGCAGTATTTAAGATAAGAAAAGCTGATTGGTGTGCATGCAGCACCTAACATGGAGACCACAGCATATATCAGATGTTGTAGTAGAGCAGCAAGCTGGTTCTAGGTCAGTTTTATCATTTTCAAATCTATAATTTTCATTTCTAGACCAGAAAATTTTCTTTTTTGGAAACCACAGAATTTTCTTTTTGAGGTTTCTTAAGATATTTTTTCATCTGTTGTAAAACATACATTTTATTAATTTTGACATGTTTAATCGGTCACACAGCTCTGACTAACCACCATTTGTTGAATAATTTTTACATTACTAACCTCACCATTAATTTTCCTGGGTGATTGGAAGGTGTAATGAAAAATTTAACAAAGGG
Organism: Hypocryptadius cinnamomeus; assembly: GCA_013400635.1. Lineage (NCBI taxonomy): Eukaryota > Metazoa > Chordata > Aves > Passeriformes > Zosteropidae > Hypocryptadius > Hypocryptadius cinnamomeus. The sequence goes on from VYZP01059238.1 coordinate 33,529, forward strand.
CTGCCCTATTACTAGTTCAGCATGTTGGCATATTCAAATTCTATAAAGCTAGGGAACACTTCTTCCAGAGCTTTAGAGCAGTCTCTATAATGTTCTATTTGTATTCTCACTAGCTCTTATCACTGTGGCATCTGACTACTTCCCAGGCCCCTATTATATGATACAGCTACCTTATTCTATTGGAATGCTCTTAGATAATTTTGCTGCTTGGAAGAAATGGAAGAATGTTATTTTTGGTTATTTGAAACTGCCTGTGTTTATTTTTAGCTGGAGAGGTGCCTCTTGCACAGGGAAAATGATGCTTTGAAGCAATTCTTCATTCCATCAAGAGCTTATTGTGTAACTAACTGCAGACCATTACAAAACTCAGGGCCTAAATAAATACCTGCTCTATAGACTGGGACTGAATTTTGCCATGTCCTGAAACCAATCCATTATGAAAGATTGAACTGTTTGTCGCTGTGGAGAAATATTAGGTCTTCACTGACAGAAGCCATGGAAATCTTGGGGGAAAATAAATTACTGGTCATGTTCTAAAGAGGTCAGAAATAAGAGATGGTAGTTGGAGTCACAATAACAGATCATCTCTTTGAGAAAATTAAGGGAGAAGTATTAATAAATACACACTAAAAAGAGGATGAAAATGTTTATATTTTACATTAGCAGGAAAAATGTGAGAAAATTTGCATAAGGTACATTGGCAAATTTCCAGTGATAGTTTTTTTGTTTAAAAGCTATTCATGAAGAATATGTGCTTCTACATTTGCATGTACCACATATCTGTTTTACTCAGAAATTTTATGGTGTTCTGTCTCAGAAATTTGACTGAGAATACTTCTATTAAAGAATAGTTTATAAGCAACACCCCAAGGTTTAACACTGTGTGACTCTTTCCACACAGATGTCACTCTGGCTGATGATTCTGTGGAGTCTAGAATTCAATAGTTCTGTCTCTGTGTCTCTCTGCCAGACAAAAACAGCAAAAATTATGGAAATATGAACTTTTATGATGTATTTCTAAATGAGTGAAGAAACAGCAGACTTACAGAAAATCATCATCAATAAAGTTTCCAGAAATAAGACTTATTTTCTTTTTACTAAATTATTTTGCCTTGAGCCAAACAGTTCCACAATCAATTTCATCATCAGTAACAGACACAATCATCAATAAGCTAAATAGCAGAATTTGTAAGTATAAATGATCTGATCTGGAATAGGTGAAAAAATATGGCAATAAGTTCCAAGAATGCAATGGTTCCTTTCAGAGTTTAAAAGGTACCAGAAACCCTCCCTCTCACTACCTTATCTAGTATTAGTGTCCAAATCTTGAAAAGCAAGTGTTGGAAGACATTTTTAAACACTGTCCCTATCCCATATAGGGAGACAGAGCCATGTGTAGCCATTGTCATAAAACATAAAAGCGAGTTGCAGGTATTATTGAGCACCCTTTCCCAAATTCCAGGGCTGCCCTCTCTTCTGAAGCAGCTGTTGAAGCCAGGTCAGCATATGGGAGCACATCCATGAGGAGGGATGGTAGTACAGGTTCACTGCCATTGCCAATCTGCTCAGAACAGGTCTTACTGACCCTGGCTGCTCCGGCTGCTTGGTCAGGAAGGAGTTTTGAAAACTGAAATGATGCCCCCTGAGAATTACTAAAGTCACAGGTGAGATCCTGTATTTTCCTCTTGTTCCAGCCACTGCCCAAAGCAAAAGGAATGACATCCCCTCGCTGGCATGCGTCACGGTGTGCTCCATGCACACCCACAGTTACATTTCATCACACCTTGAGCAGAAGGATTTCATCATACAGAAGTCAAGCACCTTGTAGCTTCTTAGCTTTCTTTGTCCCAGGGCACAAGTTGTTTTTTTTTTTGTAAAACCCTGCAACACACTTGTTAGCAGAAATACTGTCCTTCACTTGCAAACAGTCACAGCTCTTGGTGGTCACTGCTCTGAGCTTGATATTTTCAGAGTGTCAAATGTCCTTGATACAGCTGACCTTGAAAAGAACCTCCACCAAAATGATAGTTATGTCTCTACAATCCAGAGAACAGTTGCCAATAGGGTATCACCCCATAATACATAGGCCAAAAGGGGGATAAAAGCACTTCCTTCCTGTCCTCTCAAAGCAGAGCAGTAAAGGCAGATAGATAATGGAGAAGAGAAGGTGAAAGAACAAAAGCAGTTGCAAGCACTCACAGTCACTGCCTGCACTGATGGTCCCAGGAAGGCTTTCAGACAGATTTCCTCCAGGACCCCTGTGAAAATGGCCTCAAGGGTCCTGCTGCCAGGGCCTCTTCTCTGCTTTTCTATCCAGTGTCCCTAGAGATGCTGAGAGCAGTTAGCCTGTTTCTTTTCCCATACAAAATTGCAATTTGTTGCTGTAGTCCTAAGCCATAGCTTGATGTACATTGAATATACACTATTTTGCAGCAAAAAATAACCGCTCCTGCCTCCTCCTGCCTGATGAATTCTGGCCTTTTAGAAAACAAATTAACTTTGAACTGTTCTGGAGACTGGAGGAAGTGCTTGTACTTGGAACAAAGGATGCTTTCCCATCACAGCAAAGACACAGATAAATAACTGCAGCTTGGTTTCCCTCCCCCAGACACCAGCTTAGAAAAGAAGAGATCTGTTTTTCTTCAGCACAAAAAGCAAACCCATAAATAACCTATTGAAAAAGATGTCTCTTCCTTTAATGTTGAAAAATGGTTTATAGATATATATCATTTCTGTAGTTTTATTATCTTTCTCCCATCTTCTTTTTTATCCCTCTTAAAGGACCTCTGAGCTCACTTAAAAAGAGTAAAAAAAAGTCATATAATGACAAGTCCAATTTTGTTAGGAATCCTGTCAGTCCCAGTCCAGAAGGAGGTGATGAAAGAATTTGGGCAACTTCTGTTCTTTGTAGATTCTATGAAAAAAGTCAAAGCACCTGAGTGCAAAGTCTTAATAGGGTGTAAAGCTGTAGTTTACAAAACCTTCCTAGGGTATATTTGCTGTAAAGCACTTAAGTTACATAGTAACAATGTAAACTTTCTGCTGTTTTTGCATGAGAAATGCCCAGGAGGAAAAGCCTTTTTGGCACAGAGGTACTGCAACTAAACTTGTTCAGCCCAACATAGGTAGATTCATCTTAGTTTTTATGCTGTAAGAAAACAATTTTGTCAAGTGGCCTATAAATATGTAGAAAGAATAAGTCCTGGAAGAAAAAATACCACCATAAAAAATCCTAGTTTTCATTTCCTAGCTAAAAGCCTGAAAGATCTGCGTTTTTTCATATTTTTTATTTTCTTCTATCACTTATAAGACATGGAATAAGTAGCAAGATCTCACTGTTCTTCCAAAAGGAGCAGTTCTATTGAAAAAAAAAAAAAAGGTCTCATGAAAAAAGCTTTGGTCTTTGTTCACATTTTTATGCTTCACAGGGCTCCACAGTTTACATGCTGTCAGCAGTAAATTCCTCTCACCCTCTTTGCTAGCAGCCTCCTGGAATTCAGGGAATGACTGAGAGTTTTCAACTCAATAGGATGGAGAGAGCTGATAAGAGCAGAGCTCTTAGTTCCTCCAGAACCAGAGATCAAGCCTTTTTTTCTTCTCAAACCTCTCTTCCACACAGCTTTTGTCAATCTGTTTTCTAATTTTGTTTCAGAGCTGTGTTAGTGGCTGAACTCCAGATCTCAGACTGTGGGTCTGCAAGCACGAAGGCTGCTCCTGTCTCTGTCCCTGGGCTGAGACCCCCTGTCTCCAGGGAAATACAAGCAGTCCTGCTGGAACAATTTTTATGCCAGCTTTATCCCACGAGCTGTCAGAAGCATAGTTTGACAGCTCCTGCAAGGAATTATGAATATGAGTGTGCTGAAGATGATTCACAATACTCCTCTCCAGCCCTCCTGTGCATAAGGGAGAACGTGTTCCCCTTTTCACAGCAACTTTTGCAAATTGCACTTGTGCCAGAATGTCCTACCTGGGTTTTGGCACAATCCTTCTGCCACACTGTCTTCAGCCAAGATGACAACCTCTTGGCAGAGGTTCTGTGTGTACAACGTGTTATACAACATTCACTTCACAGACCTCCTCTGGTTTTGAGTATGGCACCACTTTGCTTTCACCACCAGCCCTGGTTTGCTTCTTTACATCTTTAACAGAATTCAACATATTCCTGGTTCCTGGATAATAAAGATTGCCTTTTGGGTTTGGGTAGCCCAAGCCTACCCAATACGTTTATAATAAATGGAGTTCCAGCTTTCTGAGAAAATAGAACATAAAATTCCTTTCCATCTGCATAATCCTTTCCAGTTACAAAAAATATTTTTGTTTTAGAAATTAAAAAAAAATTTGAAGTGGTATAAATTCATGACAGAGCATTTTCAGGTAGTCTAGCTTCAGTCTCCTACCTCATTCTGCCATTGTTTTATATACACACATCTCCTTTTTTTGATGACAATTTTGCAGTTTGTTAAACAATTACGTGTAACTCAATTTGTTACACACATTAGTGTTATGTGTAATGGGGGCTTCTTCACAGAATAGATGATAATATATACCATAAAATGCTATAATATTGTCATAGAATAGTGCAAACAAGCTGTTGAGCAGTTTAAATCCCACATCTATTAAAATTCCATAAGGCTGTGATCAGTGGATCCCTAATGTATCATTAGAGTATTTTATCTGTTTGTTACCTACACTTTGAATGCAGTTTGACTGCTCCTATTTTTTCCAGTATAAAACAAACCAAAACTTTTATTCCAGTATCTTTCTGAAAGGGAGATTTCATACAATAGAAGACCTGTGGATCACCAGTGATGACAAATCCTTAGCTGAAACACACTGTCCCAGTTCAAGGGCATTAAAAGACTGAGTGTCCCAGTTTGCCTGGCTTTACAGTGCAATCTGTTACTCCCTTTTCTGAGTACAGAAGTGCTTCCTGACCTTTCCTACTTCCTGAATTGTCCGTAAAGTTTGAAGAAATGGCCTCTGCAATGAATGATAAATTTAGCTATTTTGTCTCCAGCAACCACTGTTAAATCTGTTGGAAATTTGCTTGGCTCTGTAAAGGGTCATTGCACCTTTTCAGCATAGTAGAACAGATTAAAAAAAAAGAATCTGTTCAATGTGGCTTTGGAAATTAATCATATTGAATCTACAAAAAATGGCATGTAGGTATTTGTCTCCGTCTCTCTGGGTGCCTCTCAGTGAGCCCCGGCCAGCCCCGGGTCAGCAGACAACNATTGCACCTAAATCACAGCTGAAAAACCATGATCATGCATCACGTATTTAACCTGGCACCCCAGGTCTAAGCAGGAGGTATCTAAAGGTAAATGTTCAGCCAGGTTCAGCATCTGCTGCAGAGCCAAGAAGAACATGGACTTCTGGTAGTTCTTGCTTTTTAGTCTCATTTCTCATTTGTTGTTTCTGAAATTGCAAGGCCAAGCTCATAAAATCTGATGTACTGTATTGTCAGACCTCTTTATTAGAACAAGGAAGTTGTCTTCACTACCATAAGTGATAAAAAGCATATTTGCAAATCTCTGCCAAAAGAACTCTGATGAATCTATTTTCCATTGAACTGAGTGCAAATCTAGTAATCCACAAACTAAAGCCTCCTCCTCTGTCCCTTTTCAGTGTTTGTTTTGAGACAGGATTTTTTCCTCAAACATATGAGTTTAATTGGGACATATTTTATTAAATTCCTGCATACGGATTGCATAGTCATATATCTGATAATTTGGTACACAGCTTTATAGACATAACAGTTTACATTATCAGAGCACATCAGGGATTTTTCAGGATCAAGTTCTAAAGTACAAGGATAATGAAATTAAAGACATTTTTAACCTTTTCAACAAAACATGGAGAACTTCAAGATTTTCAAATATTGCCTTGACACTGTTCAGTTAAAAGCCTAAAAGTTTGTTTCTGCAGAAGGGAGAGGAAAGACATTTCAAGACTAGTGGAGATTTACTATAAGGTAATGGGGTTTGGTTTTTCTTCATTGGTTTTGGGGTTTTTTTAGGAAGGGAAGCAAAAGAACATTCCTAAAATAACAAGTCTTTTTTAGACTATGGATTACTTTATCTTAGGAATGGTCAGTTTAGGGATCTCCATTTTTAGGAGATCGCATTTTTAGGAGATTTTAAGGGGCATTTACTGTGTTCTCCACTTGGTTTGTTGAAAATAGAAGACCTTTCCAATGCACAGCCCAAAACCTTCATATTTACTTGATTTATTGATTCGCTTCTCCCCCTGGAATAATTGCATCATAAGATTTATTCTCTCTGTTGTTACTTTGTTTGATAAAGTCCAATATCTCACTGTACCTCACATCAGAGAAAGGAGTCAAATATACTCTGTTATGAAAGGAGGAGATGAAGGTTTCCAGTTTATAATATTATAACTGGGCATCATTCCCAGTTCATGAGCTGGTGGTATGGGCTTCTGAACAGACTTCAGGTGCTGTGAATACTCATTTGTATTTGGGGAGACACTAAATATCGCTTGAAATATGCATTAAATAAATATTTTCCTCATGATTTTTCATCTGTTCTCTGGACCCCAGAAACAGAAGTTTGTGTTTGGAGGGCAGCCATGAAAAATCCTGTGTGCATACATTCACTAAAAATTTATATTAGTTCCTTAATGACTTAAAATCTATCATTTTCAGATGTTTTGTGAACATAAATGCCCAAGGTAAGAGCAAAGCTATTTCCTATTGTAGTGTCTCAACCTAGTTTTCAGCTCTCATGGCTTAATCACACACAGAATCTTCCATAAACTTCCAGGACTTGAAAATAGTTCTTTCAACATTCATTTAACTAGAAAATAAAGTTGAAAAAGATGAAGTCCCTATGGTGGAAGAATAAAAGTTTTTTTAAAAATGAGCTCAAAATATGTTTCTACATTAAATATATACTAAATATATAAAATATATATATATATGTATAAATCCCACATATTTTAGCTTCTTTTCTTAATTTTGAAAGCTGTTTAGAGTTCTTAATGCTGACAGTTCTCTATGAAAAAAGGAAAGAGTATCTAGCCACAGAACAGACTATGCCCTGGAGAAACAATTGCCAAATACATACTAAATAAGATCCTGCCCTCAAAGAATCTAGAACAGTTGAAGAGGAAAAGAAATAACAATAAGAATGTGGTTTAGACTAGTTCAGAGTCATAGTTTTTAGCTAGTAGCAAAACACACATTTTCTAGTTATCCTTAAGGTGGTCCAGAAATCATTTTTATCTCTGTGTCACCTGTTTTTCTGAGGTGCTCAAAGGGATGTGATAAAGCAGATAAAAACACAGGGACAGCCTCAATTTGTACCCTTCCTATAACCCTTCAAAATCTATTACTCAGAGTGACAAGAGATGTAAAGTTTGGGGCCACAAAGCAATACCACCATTTGGTTACCCAATTTCTGGATGGGCAGCCTCTGTGAAAAATCTTCTTTTTTCTGCTCTCCTTGATTAAAGTTAATTCATGCAGCCTGGATGACTCTACAGAGTTATCAAACAGTCTATTCGTAAGGATCTGCTAAAAGCTAACATGAAATTGTCAAGAACAAACCATGTCAAAACAACCTAATTTCTTTCTATGACAGCGTAAGAGGCCTCATGAATGGGAGAAGTGCAGAGGATGTCACATATCATGACTTTAATAAAGCTTTTGACACTGTCTGACATGACATTTGCATAAGAGAACAAAAGCACTGGAGTGTGGGTAAGACAGCTCTAAGGTCAACATGCAGCTGGCTTGAAAATGCTACTTAACAAGAAGATATCATTTGTTTATTGACAAAATGGAAGAAGGAGACGAGAGGGATAGAATGGTCCTAGATCCAGCACTACATAGTATTTGACTCAGTGAGCCTCCTGATATTGAAGTTTTGAGTTTGGAGGGAGGGGCACCACTTTGGAAGGAAGGATTACATTTCAAAACCATCTTACTAAGATGAAATCTGTAAAATAAATATATGGTGTAACTCAAGGCAATTGAACAAAATAGCAGAAGAATGATGAACAACGTGAAGGTGTAATGGGGGAAAAACTAATCAGGCACAGGAGTATCCAGAAAAAAGAAAAAAAAAAAAGAAACAAAAGTGAGAAGAAATCCTGAAAAATTATAGTACAAAAATCAAATTAAGAGGAAAGGAGGTGAAAGGCTGCCCAATGAGGTTATAGAGTCTCCTTCTCCAGGGATATTCAAAATCCAGCTGGACACAACCCTGCACAACCTGCTCTCACTGAATCTGTCCTAGCAGGTGGGTTGGAGTAGGTGATCTCCAGAAGTCCCTTCCAACCCCAATTGTTCTGAGATTCTGAGATCCAAATATGTCAAATGTTGCTAGAATGGGAAAATTATTAAGTGTTCTTTATACCTTTTGGGATGGGATAGAGGTGCCCTTGTCTCTCAGTGAGTCAAATATATTAGGCTGCAGCTCACTGGGGCAGAGGAAATGAGCAGGGCTCTCTGAGCCCCTCCCAGTCCCTTTTCTTTGATTTCTTTGAGATACAGACATACTAGTGTAGATTCCAGTAAGAAACTGGCAATGAGAAACAGCAAATAGCTGTTTGGGATATTGTGATTGATACAGACTGTGTGTAGACATCCCACTGTAGCTTAAACACCCTGGATTGTGATGCTCCCAGACACTATGAAAGCAGTAACAGTGACAGGATGACTTGTGTGGTATAATTGCCCATGTAAAAAAATGGAAACTTAGAATTTTCCTCTTATGGAAATCAGGATTAGAGTTCTCAGAAATCTCAGGTATATATATCTCAAACATGTAAGACGATAGAGTAGCTTTAGTCAGTACCACATAGGCTTTGTGTTCTTTTATTACAATTTCACCTAAAAAAATACAGATAAAAGTTTAAAATCCATCCTAAATCAGAGGCAGCATAAAACGTCTGATTTAAAAATAACTGTCAAAAATTTTTTAGTATCCCACTCAATGATCTTTTCATGACAGATCAGTAAAAGCTTGTTTTTACTGACTAGCAGTAAAAAGCTGAATTTCTAAGTTTAGAATGTCTTTGTAAGATCTTTCAGCCTCAAACAGTTAACTTCAAAAGCATTTTGAGAGTAAAACAAAGCATTTCTTACTAACTCTGTAGTCTAACCAGACTTTCTGAACTACATTACCTTAACTATTTTCTGCTTCAAGTAAATTTTGTGCTTTCAAACTCAAGATGTATCCATCTTCTATATTTTAATGCATCTTTAATCCAAGAAAAAAATAATAGAATGTGATAAATATCACTCAGATAATATAAGAATCTCTCTGCAAAAGAAGAAAAAACAATGTCCTGACTCAGCAGCATTTCTATTCTAAATATGCTCACGTGTTCACATTGCCGTAATACAAGAGTGTCTCACAGTCATCAAAGTACTTGGTCACAGCATCCTTTAGAGGACTGTAACTACTCACATTTCTCAGGTGAATAAACAGGGATCTAAGAGCATATATTTGGCATTGAAATACCAAACTTCTAATTATTCAGCCATCTTTTGGACTCCCCATCCCTGGTTTGGGTAGGTTGTGTCCCAGTACAAGTGGTAGCAAAGCTTGCTTTTGCTGTCACTGGAGCATAACAAGTCATATATATAGAAGAGACAAGATTTGACATAAATTTATACCAAACCCATTGATGTGTTTGTTAAAAAAAAAACCCCACGTTACCGCACAGTGAGAAACTGGGAGTATCTTAGTGAGACACTCACAAAGCATATGGTTTCCTAGAGTGAGGAAAAGGGGTTGAGTTGCCCAATGTCATCCATCCAAAACTTGGATTCCTGGGCCAACCCCGTCCCTTTTTAGTTGGGAGGTGAAACTGGAACTGTCAGAGATCAATTTGTCCCCTCTGTAGATACATCACACAACACCCTCCCTCTGTTCCCTTCAGCTCTCATGATAAGAACATTGCTTCCATACCAGCTGGGTGAAAGTGTGAAAACACTTTATTTTGTCATGTCCCACATGACTTTTCCTTGCTTCAGAACATGAAATCCTATTGGTGATGAAGAGTAACTCCCTCAGTTTGCTATTGAAGCTGTTTTAGTTCCTGTAAATAATAAACCCATGACTATGAAGGCTAAAATCAAGGTCTATTTACATCTCAGCTGAGCGCTGTAACCATCAGACTGAAGAATCTGTCTGCAGCTCACCATCTGGCTCAAAGATTATTTCAATATTCAGCAGTGTAGATCAGCTTTGAAGGCAGAGGAAAAGTGAGTGCCTTTGGAATTTACTAATATAATTTGCAGGCACCAAGAAAATAGAGGTATCTCTGCTGTTGGACAGCAAGGGGATTTTGAAGACAGTATTCTGGATTTAAGCAACAATAGTTGGCAACAAAAATTATTTTATGAACATAGCCTGAAATGTCTTGCTCAAAGTCACAGTATGCTGAATTTTTTGCAGAAAAATGAATTGCCTGTGGGTTGTCTTAGTCCCAAGACAGCATCTTCATCATTGGCTTTCATTGACTCTTGACTCCCAGTTTCTCTTGTGCTGTGTTATATTTTCCTCCCTGAACAAATACATGCAATTTTGAAGCATTCATAAGACAAAACAAAGCAAAGGGGAAAAATAAAAAGAAATAAAAAAACAACAATAAAAAGGAACTTTTCATTACAAATCCTACTGCTGTTACACCTTAGAATGAAAGAAATTATTAGAACCTCACATAGCTAACCCATTTTATAATTTCCTTTCAACCAATTTCCTTTTCTCCTTTACTCTGAAATTAAAAATATGTTTATCATTTGCAATTTACAAGACATATTACAAAGCTTTTTAAATCATCTCTAACAAGAATTACATCAAAATGTGTAACAACTCTTGTGAGAAAATTCAGGACATGAAAGCTCAGTTAAGACTGTCAAAAGCAAGCACAAAACCAAGAAAGCTGTTCTCACTCTAGCAGAAAGCATCAAGATATTTCTAAATATAAATTGATTGTTAGTGGCCTCAAGCTCCAAATTGTCCCTTTTTAGAGGCAGATCCTTTCTTAGCATTAGAGTAAACAATTAGAAATTTTGTTATTTTTACTGCTTCTTATTTATATATTTTGTGCAAATGACTTTCATTTTGCTATTGAAAGCATTTGTTTGGTCATATCATTGTGCTGTTCCAAAAGTTTACACATGATTTCAAGAGAGTAATATTTGAGGGTTTTAATATTTTTTGTCCATTTGTTCACACTGAAGTTCTATTTGTGTCAATAGGGAAGCAAAGTCCAGAGCACATCACAGCAATCATGCCAGGATATGATTTTTTCCAGAAAAGAAAAATGTGTGTGTCTGACTACAAGTGCATAAGAAGCTTCTGTGCTCTGTGAGGAAGCAAGGAAGTTTGGTTGATGTGAGGGAGATATAAACAATAATCAGACTGACTTCGTGCTGGTACCTGATACCCACAGGTTTGACATTA
>VYZP01059240.1:0-13132 GCA_013400635.1 Hypocryptadius cinnamomeus
GTTGATGTAATTTCTGAGATTTATGCTGGCATTAAAAGTCATAAAAAATAGTGCCTTGGGATATGGAAAATAAACTGAATCATGGTGAGAATTTTTCTTTTTAAGAGGGTGTTTAGTCTTTTATGAAGACAGTGAAGCAATAGACCTGGCATGACATGGGAAACAAGAAATTAATAGGAGAACCTGTTTTACAGATCACTGCATTTGTAAACCCTTATCTTTTTTTGCCTTTTTACAGTCAACCGATTTTGAATTACATTTTCATCTGGGGCCCACCTCAATTTCCGCCTGAGTCACATTCTCCTTGGAGACTGCTTCCCAGACTTCTGGCAGAGCCATATTTGGTCTATTCTTAAGAAAGATTAGAAATATTGTCAAACCAGTCTGACCAAAACTACTTAGCAGTGATACAGCTCACACCAGCTCACTTTTTGCCAGAACAGCTTAAGCCAGGTGCCAAAACAGAATGAGCATTAGCAAAAGGTATTTTCCTTGGAATAGCGTCTGGGTCTACCAGAAACCAAAGCAGTTATGCTAAGGAAACCCAAATGTGTGTCCCAAATAGCCTGCAGAGAGTTAATGCCTCTGTGAAAGCTATCATGCTGGAGAGCTGGATGTTCTCAGCAGGTCCTCTCATCTCACAGGAAGTGCCAACAATAGACCTCTCTCCCTCCTCGTCCCAGTGTTCTCATCTGCTTGTGTAATCCTCTAGATCCTCCCCATCCTCTCCAAAGCAGGAAAAATCTTCTGTCTCATTCAAGGATGATTTAACAGTCAGGGGAATAAAACTCTTAGAGTGGAAATCTTCCTGGTAGGACTCTCACTTTGCTAATTAATCCTAAAATCTTTTCCAATAGTATTTCAGACTTTCGCAAAGGTATGGAGGATAACTCTGAATACCAAGGCACTTCAGCGACATATTCATGAAGCTCTGCATGGCACTATCCATCACAATGCAGCACTTCTACTAACTGTCAAACATTAGCCTCACTTTGTCCCTTCTCTTGCTTTCACTTTAGAATTTTTCTGCCTGGCTGGCACTCTCTTTGCATGGAAATGGTGCGTCAAACTGTTTTATCCTCTAATCATCCAGACTCCTGCTAGAAGCTGATATCTGGTGTGTCTGCTTCGCTGAAGTTCAGTGTGTCTGAGGAGAGCCTATGGGTGTCTGTGGCATGTACATGAACTGGAACATCACAATGTGAGAAGTCACCGTTTACCAACCGTTATGGTCATTGCTTTATTTTTTTAATTGAATCATCACAACAGTCTGTCTTCACCTCTGTGTCTCTTGTAACCTCTATTTTTGCCACTCATTCACTTTCCACACTTCGGTGATCTAGCTGAGGTTCAAACAGTAATTTTTATGTTGTGGTGAGCAGGCACACACATCTGCAAACAAAAATTACACCCACGTGCTTGTATTGTTTCCTCCAGACCTATTTTTTAGTTAGCAATATGAATGGGTAGCTAGTATTCATCTCATTGACCAGTACCTTATGTGTGAGTGGATCATTGGTGAATGCTTAACAACTCTAGTAACAGGTTTTTAGAGATTTTGAAGCTTTTTCCCTTTAGTGTTTCTCCCGCCACGTGGTTTCAGCCCTCTAGGAGAAGGTCCTATGGAAGCACATCAGGAAAAAGCATGTGCTTCTAAGAAAGTGCAAGCCCCCAGTCTATCAGGACATATTAAAGGTTTGTTGAGACATCAATAGAGTCTCCATCAAACATGCTGCCTTTGGGCATGATCCTGCCTGTAGAGAAATGAATTGGTGTTTTCTTAGTGCAGAACTGGGGGAAGAAAAAGCCCATTGTAGTCTAAAGAGATCCTGAGATTGGAGCTCATTATGCACTGCTCGTCACCACATAAGGGAGTCTTGTTCCCTCTCACAATCAGATTGTGGCCCAAGTTGTAAAGCTGCTCTAACATATTTTCATATTCAGTCTCCCCTATTTGTAGAGTTTATAGCAGAGACTATCAACATAACTAATGTTAGCTTATGGGATGCCAAAATGAAAGCAACTATTGAGCTCTCTAACCATCAAAGGAAATACAGACGCCCTTACTCTGGAGCTTTGATTTATATGATCCTGGATTGACTTACACAGTAATAATACTCTATTCTTTCTTTCTGGGCCTCAGACCTTCAAATGGGACTTAGACTCAGTATTTAGTGACTCTGTGTTACCATGACAATCTTTTAAGTCCACCATGATCTTGATTTTCTGGGAATAGATTGCACAACTTCTGCACTTCTTTTTGCTCACCTCCTCAGCACTTTCCCAAACTTTCCAGTTCTCTGAATTTTAGTGTTGGTACTGAAGAGCAACAACAAAACTAGATTCAGCTCCACCTCTTATCCAAGAAGTTGTAGCCGTTATTTATACATATTTTTAAAACTGCTAGCAATTGATTTTAAAGTGATTGCATCTTTCTTTCTACCTAGGCAGGTCTGGTTTTAAGAGCCAGCCCTGAAATTAATGTATCCAAGATCAAAATCTTTCTGTATTTCGTCATTGTTACATCTTCTGGCAGACTCAATCAGTGAGTTTTAATTCACTGTCTGAGGGATTACTGAGTCTGAAATGAACACTCTACAGCACGAGATGCTGAAATGACATACTACCAGAGATGTGAAGCTCAGTTAAAAGGCAAAATCCTTTAAATTATTAATTAATCCTTCTTGGGAAGCATCTAGTCCTATAGAGTTTTCATCTCCTTCAGTTTTTGATCCTATTGTGAAAACAGTAACCACAAACATAGAGACAGGCAAAAGCAAAGAGCCTGGTCTTCCACACTCTAGGATCAGTTTAATTTTTCTTCTAGATAGCATATTGGCATCCAAGCTCTATTTTGAGTGTTGCTATTTTGGGCAACCATAAAACGCACTGCATATTTTATGGGTGTATTTTTGGAGTACAGGAAATTGAAACCTGATTCTATATAGACCATCATTATAAATATTTGTACTGTATAAAAACGTCTTTAGTCTAAGAATCTCAAAGTAGCTACAGCAAACATTTACAAGACAGCATCTGTCTTTAAGGATGGTAAGGAAAAGAGCATGTTGACTGATTTGCCCAAGATAAGTCATATTTGTGAACTACAGCATCTCAAAGAATTATCCATTTAGTTTGGATCAGGCACACAAATTCTCTGTAGTCGACCACAGCATGCTAGACAGAATTTGTGCCTTTTGTCTTTTGCAATAGCTATAAGAGGATATTTTTTATTCCAGCAGAAAGCCCGCTAATATAAATAAATAACCCATCAAATTTTTTTCAACTTATTCCCTTTGGCAGAATCCATTCATGCCAGATCAATACTTTACATTAATCTAATACAACCCCTCAGTGACATGCCTAAAAATGGAACCAAAGTTTGTCATAACAATTGTTTTGACAGGCCACGGACATATTTGTTGCTGATTATATTTGTCTGTCACAACTCTCCCTTTGCACACACAGAATGAACAAAAAAAAAAGCATTCTCAAATAAGATCAAAAGCCAGAGGCATTTTGTTTGATTCCCCACATTAAAAATAAAAAAAACCAAAAAGAAATGATGCTAGCTAGTTGTGCTTACAGACCACATGAATGTGAACCAATATAATTCTTGAAAACTCCAGTAGTAATGTTCGAAGTAGTGAGAATTGTTGAGCCAGACAACAAGCCTGATAACTGCAGATTAAGTGGTCAAAGTCAGCCAAGTCCTCCTTATACTGAAATCTGAAGGATGGTCCTCAGCCTGGAAAAGTTGGACTACCTTGGGACACACCAGTTGTTTATCCAAGTATTGTCATTGGAGAGATTCTTTAGATGTGTAGAAAATATGGACTCTCCAGCCGCAAGCATATAGCTGGAAAAACCCAAATAATCCAGGGTCCAGGATAGATACATGACATTCTTCTGAGCCAGTTTCAGGGCAGAGATGGAACATGATTTCCCAGCTATCTCATCTGCCCTCTCTTTGAGGGAGCAAACCCTAGAGAATGCAGCCTAATGCAGTCCAGCCCTGACCCCTGCCACTGAAGTGTTGGTATTAATGCTTCTGATACTGAGCTCATGGTTTATTTTGGGGAGAAAAAACCCCACAAAAAACAAAACAAAAAAACCCCCAACAACCAAGAAATGTCATTTAGCAATTGTCAGTTTAGTCTCTGTGCTTGCAGGACAGCCACAGCATGAAACATATGCATCTGCTTTCAGAACTTACTACAATGTTCTTCAGGATATATTTTGTGAAGCAAATGCATTCTCTCCACAGAAATAAAAAAAAAAAATAAATGGCAAAAATCCATGTATTTCCCTGTTCTCTCCATAAGGTTGCTTTGTTGGGCGAAATATCCCCGTGTTTTCAGTTAGAACACAGTGCCTTTTCGTGACAAAGAATTACAGGAAACAGAGTCACTTTTTTTCTTAAAAAGCAATTTTCTTAATTAAAAATTACTGTCTATTACCTGGTGTGCACAATGTACATTACAGCCATTACAGCTTTCATAAATTCCATCATACTTTACTGTATCCAGAATCCACTTAAATTTCCATCATACTTTACTGCATCTGAAATCCACTTAATAGAAGTCCAAAATTATTTTGTTCAGTTATGCCCATAGCCAGGTTTTGCCATGTATTTTGCATTATGTGCCTATTTGATTACATACGTATTTTTAAAATTTTAATTTACAAATCTACTGACTGTATGGCTGTACATTTATATCCCAAGTGCACTTATATCCCAGGTGCCAGAATGGGCTGTATCTCTTCTTACTGGATCAAAACAGAGAGGAAAGATGATCACAAAGAGACTTCAAAGAACATTTAACTGCTATATTTAGACACGGCTATGATGATAGTTCTGTGACTCCATATTTGCTCTGCGTGAGCAACTGGGAATGTAAAGCCAGTCTGATGCTTTTCCACAAACAAGAAAAGCATGCAATTATTGCTGTTCAGTCTGATATTGTGCCTGGACAGCTGGGTATTATAATGGGGCAGTTACCAAGTAGAACAACAGTACTCAAGGTGTAACATCCACAAATCCCAGCAAGCTTTATGAAATTGGATAAATGTCATCACTGTTCCACTGATGAGGTGGAGTAAGCAGCAAAGAGCAGCGCAGTGACTTGTCCCTAGTCTCAGAGACACTGCAAGATGTAGGAACAGGCCTTATATCTCCCAATGCTCTGACCAGAGCTTTGTCCCTGTGACCCCCTTTTGTTGGAGTAAGCGCATCGGGACCATTTTACATTTCCCAGTTGCTCACCCAGCGCAGATGCAGAGCAAAGGCACTGTATCATCTTACCAGGCTCCAAACATAGCACTTAAATGTTCACTGAAGTGGCTGCACATACATCTTTCCATTGATGTCAGCCAGTAAGGACAGAAGTGGTCCAGTCTGCCAACTGGAATATAAATTCTCCCATCATTAAGTCCCATCATTAACCTTCATGATAGGGAAGGTGCTCTCTTGCCTCAAAGCACTTAAAAATCAGTCTGTGTGCTGACTTCTGGAGTACTTCATAATTGTTCTCCTCTCTCCTATGACCCCAAAATATCAGTCAACTCTAAATCAGGTTCCTTTTAATTAAATTCTCTTTTTTTGTTGTTCTTTTCCACTGGATTCTTACTTTTTAAAAAATAATGAAACCTAGTATCACAATTTTAATCACCCTGTAAAGTCTTCTTTCTTAAAGAATTATGATCAGGAGCATTAAATACATAATTATTACTTGAACAATTTTTGTGTTTTCTGTCCCATGTCCTTAAAGCATTTGAAAAACATTAATCAGAGGAAGCCCCCCAGCATGAAGTCTACATTTAAATAATTTAAAAAATTATAATCCACAATATCACATCTGCTGCCAAGTTTCAGTGCTGATGTTTGTGATTTTACAGCCATGCTTTCCTATTTTTAAAAAAAATATTTTCCTCTCCCCTGCAGCTGTGTGAAAGGCTTGGGCAAAACAGGAGAAATAGACTATTTATCCAGAAAAAACAGTGAAACACAGACAACTTAAATGGCTGATTCTTTCCCTTCCTTATTTTGATGCAATGCAGCCTTATGTCTGTGTGTGATGAAGATAGCATTTCCACTAACCTCAGTACAGGAAAAAGAATTATCAATTTGGTGCAGATTATAGGAGATTCAGACCCACTGGGTAAGTTGAAGATGTCCCTGCTTGTTGTAGGGGGGTTGGATCAGATGACCTTAAAGGTTCTTTCCAACCCAAACTGTTCCATGATCAGATGTAGATACTTATTTTTTCCTTTTTTCCTCCATGTTCTTCCTTTATGTCCTGCATTGTTTTGCATAATCATCTGAACTGCTGTTTGTAAAACAGTTTTAGAAGCTGAAACAGTTCAGAAAAACGCTGGTGCTTTCATTCTTTGGTTTTTTTTGTGTATCTATACTGGTTGGATGGGCTTGAGAATCTGGTTCCCTGGTGCACAGACATGACCTATTTCTGCTAAGAACAAGTTTGACCTTTTCTCATGATTATCCACTGCCTGATGGTATATTCATGAGTAAAAATAACTCCTTGCAAGCCTCCAGACATTAAGGAATATATAGGTTCTGAAATGGATATGCTAACTCCAGCCCATATAGATAGCTCAGCTACTCAACAGCTGCTCATTCCTTCACTTAAAATTTATCTGTTTTACCAGAAACCTTACTTTAAAGATGTGGTAGCCTTCTCAAAAAAATACTAAAATTTTCTGATGACCATTCTTAAACACTGGAAAAAATGGTGGGTTTATACATCGAGCAAGGTAACACGAGAAAGCAGAATTCAGATTACATCCACATCTGAACTCATGGTACTGTTTAGCCTATGTTTAAACAAGGGAAAAGTTAAAAGACTGCTGTAGAATTTAACTAACACATAAAGGTGGTTTTTATTGAGGGTTTAAATTAAGGAAATGTCATTTTACAATTTGCTTGGGGGTTTTGTGGTTTGGGTTTTTTTTTTTTAAATCTATTCTCGAGTCAAGTCATTTGCTAAGAAAACCCACATTCACTTTTTTTAATGGAGTAAATATCTGGGCAACTACTCTTGTGTTTGCAGACAAAAATCCTAGAGGCATGGTGCAAGAAAAAAAGCGTTTGGCTATTTATTGGGGCAAATTTTAAAAAATCATAGAGTTTTTAGGCTGAGCTCACCTTTGACACAGGCCTGGACCTGGCCGTACCACTCCCCGCAGCTGTCGCAGAGCAGCGTGAACGCCGTCTCCTTGTTGCCCATGACGTAGCCCGGGGCACAGATGTACAGCAGCTCGTCCCCCATCTCAAAGCCAGTGTGGCCGTGCAGGATGGTGTGGGGGAAGGATGGTGGGTCCCCACAGGGCTTGTCTGGGAGGACAAAAGAGATGACATTGTAAAGACTTCACAATAGTCTTTTAGTGCTGTGCTAAGCGCAGTGCTAAGAGTTTTCCTGAGGATAAACTTATACACCTCCACAGAAGTTGTACATCTCATCTGTTTCATGCCCTTATGTCCTTTCACAATTATTTCCAGCTCTAATTGCCCATTACAGCTGGAAAGTATAAATTGGGCTATAACTGTGATGCCACTACTGAGATGTTATCGACGTCTGACAGTCATGCATCTAGAAGGGCTTTGTTTCAATCAAGGCAGGATGCCAGATCATAGCTGTCTTCCCTGCCTGATTCTACAAAAGCTAACAAGAGCTTGGGCAAGTTGGGACTGGAATGCAACAACGTGGACACAGTCATTTTTTTTAACCCCAGAAATGCTTGTGGAATTGTTTAAGACTGGCACTTTGATTTCTTCTACACTGTAGGAAGCCAGCAGAGGCTGAGCAATGGCCCAGTCCACACTCACAGAAAGAAGAGGCCCAGGTGAATACCAGTCATTTTTCAGACTATCTCTAATCTTTTAATCTTTCTCAAATCAGGGGTCTTCCCAGATATTAAAATCTTCCTTTTCAGGGTAGAGACACCCTAAAATAAATAGTGACTTGGGCTCATCAGCTTAAGAATACCCAGAGGTAACAGCTCTGCTGTCTATGAGAATCTGAAGAGCTAAATTTGTAGCAGGGTATAAAACTCAAAAAGATGTTTGATAGTATTTTTGCTGACAGCATTAGAAGCCAGGAAGAAAAATTACTATGAGCGAGATCAAAACTGGTTTTTGTTGCATTAAAGAAGTGTGGAGAGGAGGCAGGCTGACAGCTGACAGCTGCCACCACCAGTGCAAACTGAATTTTAACTCTCCTTTTCAGGTTTGAATGATCTTGGCCATTGTTAACAAGGTAGATCAAGATTTTCTAGAGAACTTTCAAACATTGTGGATTCTCTTTCCTCAAAGACCTTCCTCTCTGGCAAGAGCTTTTCACAAAGAGTTTGCTGTGTCCCTTTTTCCTCCATGTTCCTACAGTCCTTTTTGGAATACGTGCCTCTTGGTTACAGAAAAACAAAACAAACAAACAAACAAAAAAAAGCAAGAGAACGGATTTTACCAAGAAACCCAAGGACAAAGACTGCAGTGTTGGTACAAATTGTCACTTCTACATTCTTTCTCAAATCTGGGAATTTTTTCCAGTGCCTCTAGAACCCTTATTGACTATGTTAGAAAAAAGCAGCTATTTCTCTTGCCAAAGTAACTGAAGATCCAAAACCTTCTTTTGTCCAGATAGAGAACAACCAAAATTAAAAGGCTCATGAGTTCTGGTAATTATATTGGATAAGGGAAACACGGGCCTAGGTCTGTGTTCTAGTTCTAGGATCTCTCCTGTTGAAATAATTTGCTTTGGTACAAAAACTTGATTGCTTAGCTGGTAAAGCGAAGAGGACGTCCCTTGAAAAGACTTTTGTTTGGAAGCTGAAAAGACTCCAAGACTATGTTTCTAGACATGCAGAAGGAGAAACATCTTCAAAGAGCACCCTTGCTATTTTAGAGTCTACTTTTAGGGCATCATCACCACAAGACCTTGCAAGCAACGGTTTGATTGACACCAGTTCATGTCCAGGTTTTTCAATGGGCAGTAGGCTTGACAGAAAAGCCTTTTCAATCTCCCCTCTGCAAAAACTCAGGCTTTCCTGCTTTTGCCCAGGGACATTTTGCAAAACATTTGTGAGTCTCAGGCTGTAGCTTTTCCCATCATCTACCCACTTCTGACGCAGGCATAGGTAAATACATGCTTATTTAGAAATATGATGTATTTATTTTGCCAGTCACTTACTTTGTAGTGAAATGAAAATCCTATGATAATCATCCACACTCTGTGAAAGTTCCTTTGGATCAGGCTTTTGGAAATTGTCTGATAGACCTGACTAACCACTTCTCAACTAGGTATGCTGAAAAATATACGCCACTAATACAAGGGACATGCTACTGAAGTCAAACTTTGAAGCCTGTTCTCTGTACAGTACACACACAGAGACATATATATATATATACTGTCTAACACCTTCAGAAGTTAGTGGGAGTTATGCACACACACACTGACAGAAAAAACAAACTTTTGAGGCTACACAAAGATCAGTTTATATAGAATCTTATGGAGGTTTGACATCCGAGGAAGTGAGGAGCAGTTAGCAGCTAATGCTTTTCCTGTGAACTGGCCAGACAAATAGAGATTGATGTGGATGAAAGGTATAAAAAAATATTTTATTGCCTCATAGGAAGGCTACAGAGCCTTGCATTTCATGTGCTTTATTTATGTAGCTACTTCCATCTATACAAATGGGAACTGTGTATCTGTTCTGAGGGAAGTATTGATCCCAAGGCTGTATGGAACAATTATACATCAGAGATTATTCTTATCTACAACACCTTGCTTCTTAATCAAGTTGCCAGAGGAAGCAGAAAAGCAACACATTAGTTAACTATGGCAAACACATTCAAAAAGCACATTATAACCTTCCAGGAAACAAGAAAGCTGAAGGGATCTTTACAGTAAAATTTGACAACGGACTCGGTAGCAGAATTATGAACCCCTGGAAGAGTGATCTGGCTGATGCATGAACTAAAAGAAAAGCAGAGAATTTAAAGAGATACATTGAGTACACTGTATGGGGAACTCTTGACCCTCTCACATGTAAGGTCGTGCCTTTGCTGCAGAACATACTGAGTGACAGCAAGGACAAACATAAGTGAAAGCAGATACACTGCAAAGACAAACTCAAGTTCCTACATCCATTTTGCTGCTGTCCTCTCCTGCATAAAACGTACAGGAATTTTCCAGGTTACAGCATCTTATGGCTCCTCGTCCTGCTGCAGTCTCAGTTGCTATGACAATTCCTGCTCAGCCTTTTGCCAAACCTGTTCTTTCTGGCACACATACAGAAGTGACACTGGCACAGCAACTCATCAAACTGAGCCACTTCTGGGGACAGGCTTCATGTTTTTGTGTGCAGCCTTTGTACCAGGAGCTGGAAGAGCATGGGCTTATTTGGAATAACAGTCTGTGCTCAGTGCTGGCATTCAGGCCATTTTCTTGCTGGAAGAGAGCAGGCAGATCTGGGCCATGGAGCGTGACAGAGGGTGTGTTGGCAGCAGCTTGTCATGTAGAGGAACAGTAGTGCTCTTTGTTAAGGTGACCACAGGGGTGGCCTGCAGTGGTGTTGTTGGATAGATGAGGGCTGGGCTCCTCCATCCATCTGGAGCACTGATTCTTCCCTGATCTATCCTCCCATAAACCCGCATATTTTCTTGCTACTGGCTGAAAAATTAGCCCAACTCATGATTCCCAGTAAAAAAGCTGGATCTGCTTGATACTCAAGAGCCATCCAGAAAAACATCAAGCAGGTCCCATGCTCTGCCTGCTTATATGTCCAAGATCATATCTTAAACCTGAACACTTGGATTTGGTTTCTGGACATCATGACCCTTCCAGAATTTTCTACTTGTTGACACTAAGATCAAACAAATAACAGGCCACCATATGTTGACAACTGACCTCCAGTAAGAGAGGCTGGATTGAGTTTCAGAACAAGACAGCACAGCACAGATATAAGGAAAATCACTAAAGTTCACAGGACATCCTCATGTCAGCAGTAATTTGGCACAGATTCTGTCCTGGAGTGAAAGTCACCACTACAGTCCAGAAAGATCTCAATATATACGTGCAGAAATCAGAACAGAGTCAACATCTGGTAAATGTATGGGAATAAGTGGCACAGGAAAGATATATATGGGTGTTGAGCACAGATATGTTAGGGCTAGTGACAGCTCTGGTTACAGACCTCTTAGAGACTCAGTAACTATTTTTTACATGGGACTAAAGAGATCTCCTGTTAATTGAGTTAGCACATTCAGTCATGATTGGCTTTTAGGAAAAATACCTCCTCAGAATAGTAACTTTAACCCCAGAACACATGTGGAAAGGATTTTGTGACAGGTGATTTCTGGCAAAGAATTGGCACATGTCATTTTAAGAACACAGCAATTCTCCTCCCCTGTACAGATTACACCAGAAGCACTCCTTTATTTGAACTACAAGCATCCCACTAGTCTGTAGAGATTGTTTTTGAGATGTCTTGATAAAATACTGTCTACAGAAAGGATACCCTGAGATTGATGCAAAAAAATCAACATGCAGGAGATGCAGACTTCAGCTTCCACACCACCTGACAGAACCAGGAATTTACTGAAATCTGATTATCTACAATTGCTGCTTTAACTGTGCACCACACTCTGAAAGCTGACATGAGACATCCACTTTGACATAAAACATCTCCCGTTACAACCGCCCAATTCAGTGGAGTTTTTCCAGAGAAGCCGCTGGAATTTTTAGGATGTCATCTTGTCATTAAGAAATTAGAAAATGCAACTCTTAACTGCCAGACCTGTGAATGAGATGAGTGAGGATGTTTATTTTGCTTCTTGATTGCAGAGACCCTAAAGTATATGGAATTTTTCTGTTTGGATAGAAGTACTGAGTACGAAGAATCAAAGCTCAATAATAGCCAATGTGAATGTTGCTTGTAAGCTACCATTGCTAGGATGCCAACACATCTTACTTCAGACAAGGCTTGTGGGACTTTATTAGTTTAAATTCCCACATCACCAGAGAAGTGGGAATTAACTGTCAGCTATGTGCAAAGCCATGAAAAATAAAGCTGTAGCACTAAAAAAAATTATGTCTACAACAAAGCACGACAAATACAAAGAAATGGTTCAAATATTACAAAAAGCAAACTGCAGTTTGATTGTTCTTGTAAAGTACACTCAAGAAATTTGCTGTAAAGAATGCACTGATTTCTTTTTTTCTTACTACTGAAAAAGGCTAACTAAAATATGTACATAAGCCATCAAGCTTTGATGGATATCTGGAGCCAGCAGTCATGTTTAAAAAAGTTTGATTTGCATTTATGCTGTACTCTACTACAAGTTGCTGCCTGTTTAGTTTTCCTGTGGTGGCAGCAAATCAAAGCCTTATGGAACAGATCTTATTTGTTGCCTGTAAATAACAGTGGGTCACTGAAAGAAAGAACCAGTAAAACCTGGGGATTATTAACAAAGAGATCTTTCCTTTGCTGCAATAAAAAAATAAGAAAGAAAACCAAGAGGATTATCTATATATGTATGGAATTGAATGGTATGGGTTATTATAAAAAAATAAGGCAGGAAAAATTCCATATTTCTGGTTTTTTTTGCTTTACCAACTTTATACTTTTAAGGTATTTTCTTATGAACTCTGATAGAGATACACACTCTGTGTGCCAGACCTAACTTATGTGTGATACTGCATTTTCAGAATTGGCAGAATCTAATGTATTTTTAGATATTTTTTGGCACTCAGGGCCTAAAAGGGAAATGTTCTGATCTCAGCAGATCCTGAGCTGGTACAGAGTTGTCTTGCTGACTCTAATGGCTGCATAAAACATGTGTTTATGAGAAGCTGAGAAGACACATTTCTCTGTNAGAAGCTGAGAAGACACATTTCTCTGTACTATGAAAACTGCAGCTATACTCAGAGCATTCATAAAACATTACAGCTACATCATTCCTTGTCAAACAGAACCCTTAGAATCAATTCCCCATAAAAGATAACTCTTAGTCTCAACAATTGCTGTGATTCTTCTGTGTGTACAGATCAAAATCCATTCCAGAAACAAACCAAAAAAACTGTGTCTCTCTTCAGGACTTCTATTTGCAAAAGCC
>VYZP01059242.1:329-11213 GCA_013400635.1 Hypocryptadius cinnamomeus
ATTAAAATGTGTCTCAGTATAGCTTCAGAATGAGATCTGCTTAATCTCAGAGGAATGGCATTCTTAACTGAACTGAAGATGGGAAGAGGTTTTGTCATGTTTTTTTGTCTGCATTCTGTTTTTGTATTGTATTAGTTTCTAGTGATGAGCTGATTCTTCTACAGAGGCTCATTCATTATGTAAATTCCATCTCTTAGAATAGAGAGAAATTCACAAGTACATTGTAGGAGTTGTACATATAGAAGAACCATGTGTACTACCTGTCCCTTAGCAAGTTATATATATTTAGCATGACTGGTAGATTTCTTATATCTGTTAAGTGTGGCAAGTTTTCTTAGAAGCCTCTCGTAAATAGTATTTATTATGGTGAATCCACAGTATATTTAAAGTGGATTTTTTAAAAATAAACATTCCAAATTATTGTAATCTTCTTTCATATAATTTTTTTCAGGTTGCCAGCCATTTTGAGAGGAGGTGTTATTGATAGATACTGGCCCACAGCTGATGGGCGCCTGGTGGAATATGACATAGATGAAGTTGTTTATGATGAAGATTCACCTTTTCAAAACATTAAAATTCTGCATTCAAAACAATTTGGGAATATTCTTATTCTCAGTGGGGATGTTAGTAAGTATCGTCTCAATTAAGGATCTCTGGCGTGAAAATGTCAAAAGTGTTGTTTTCTATCCTGCTATGGCAGTTTTAATAGATGTCTAAGGGTAATGGTTCAGATGCTGGAAACTGTTTGTGCATGTACAGATATATCTGTTCCTGTATATTGAGGATGCTAATCAGGCTGACCAGTGTAAAATCTACAGTTAAAAAAAAAAAATTATTTTTCCAGAGTTAGTATCTTTGCTGCAGAAAGTGGCCTGGGAGAATAGAAGATGGTGTTCTATAGCAGAGCTTGCTCTGCTTCATTCTTTTATATGAGCTTTTCTGTTTGTTGCCAGTCCAACTTTCTGAGAGCTTCTCTTTGACAGTAAAACAAGCTACTTTGTCAGTCTTCAGAACACAGTGGAGTTCTAAACAAATATGAAGTGATACCTGGCTTGTGTGTGTATAATCCTCCTGCTCCCTTGATTCTCTAAGGGAATTTCCTGCTTGGTGAGGTATAGGACAGCTGTATCTCAAACCATTTAGCTGCTCTATTGGTGAATATCTTTTGACTTTTCTTCAAAATAATAGAACTTGAACTCATAAGTTAATCAAAATAGTGACCCAGCCTTTATGTGGGGGTTTTTATATGTGGCACTTTGTGCCTGCTGACCTTTGTATTTTTAAAAGTAGGCTTAGGAGAAAGTGGACTACTGTTCATTAAAGCTGGAGACTGCTGTTTGCTGGAAAATCTAGGCAACAAAAGGACTATGCTTTGTAAAATCTTGTTCTTATGTTGAAAAGGACTGATTCTGGTAAATGAAGGACGTTGCTGTCCAGGGATAGAATACCTATCTTCACTCTAATGGCAGAGTAATTAAGAAATTGAAATACAGCTTTTTGAAATCATTGGAAGTACCTCTAACAATTCAATTAGCTTTCTGCAACTGTCGAGAGGGCTTCTGTGCAGGTGGCAGCTGAAAAGCACTGTTGTTGAATTCATTAGCTAGGTATTTTGTAATCCAGATAGAATTGTGTTAGAAATCATCAAATTGGATATTCAATTATTCTAGCCAGAAATTTTTTATCAGTTAATGTGGAGATGAGGTTTTGCTTGAACATTATGACAATGTGCCTTGTAGGAAGGGAAGTATGCCATTACTTATTTCCCTTCCATGGGATTTTGAAATAATGCTTTGTCTCATTTTGTTATTGTGCACTTATAAGTGAGGTGGTGATTGCCAGGCAGAGTGACAGGATATGCCACGATGTGCTGCTGCACAAAGCTTGGCCCTGGTAGTGTGGATCTTGGCCCTTGTTGTTGCAGCTTGGGAGTGTTACTGCCTGCTTTGAAGCTAATGCTGGCAGCAGGCAAGCTGCAGGGCCCTTTAGCATCTGGGTGTTAATGGTCATGTTTGTTTCTGTGCAGGGATCCACTGGTATTCATTAGGTTGCTCTTTAGCTGGGGTCCACAATGGATTTTCAAAAATTTTCAGACCTATCTCTTCCAGGATGCGTCTGAGATAAAAAAACCCCTGAAGTGTGAAGTGTGAGCATCAAGTTACAAGGACTCTGCTACTCTTTCTCTTGGCACACAGTACTTCTCAATGCTGAGGTGCCCATTGTTGGGCTCATGTGGAGAACTGGGGAAATCCTGTGTGGGATTCTGAGAAGAATCTCATTACTTAGACTGTCTCTGAGAACAAGTTTGTTTCTGTAGATGTTCTTGCTTTGGTCTGTATTGTATCACCTCTGGATTAATAGCAGTTAATGAGAACAACTGAAGATTTAATATTGCTGTCCAATTCTTTCTTCCTTCCATTCAGATCTGGCAGAAAGTGACCTGGCATATACTCAAGCCATAATGGGCAGTGGAAAGGAAGATTACACTGGGAAAGAAGTACTAATCCTAGGAGGTGGTGATGGAGGTATACTATATGAGATAGTCAAACTGAAGCCAAAGATGGTTACTATGGTAGAGATATCCTTTGACAAATGGCCCATCATTCATACCAACCTGAGCTTTCTGCTGATACTTTAGCACTGAGTACAGTTACCTGTCAGGTTACCTGATTTGCATGAGGAGATAGGGTCTGAAGTGAAATCTCTTTTTGTCAGCTTAGAGAGACCCAGTGACTACGTATTTGTCCATCATTATGCAACACCTGCTTTCAGGTTCCCAATCCATACCATGACTCTCAGTAGCAGTTTACATAAGGCTGGAAAGGAATGCCTTTGTCATCAGACTGATGCTTTCTCTAATAACAGAAGACAGGTCTGGCAAGTTTGGGCTCACTTCTGCCTTCTTGAGTTGGTGTGTTTTCCTAAAAAAAGCTGTAAAAAAATAGTGCCTAGAAGCAAAAGAATTTAATCAATAGAAGTGTCAGGATTTGATGAACTGTATTGATGAATTGACCAACCCTGTTCTAAAAATATCAATACAAATCAAGTTTTCAATATTCTGTAGTTGGTATGTTTGTAATGTAAACCACTGTTAGGCATATGAGATGTTGATCATCCTAGGTTTTGAGATCTATTTGCTGAGACTAAAAATAATTGTTTTAAAAATGTGAGTTGAAATCTTAATCTAGTTTAACTTTATGGAGTTTTCAGTTGTCTTACAATTCACATTTCAGGCTTTCACAGTAATGATAACCTAAGGTATCAAAAATACTGGTTAAAACCAAGAATAAGCACTTCGTGATCATCTAATTGAATATGGAGGCCAGTACAGGTTGACTATTGCAGTATATATACCAATAGTCACATCTAATTATCTCTTTGTGAGTGCCTCTTTGAGAACTTGTTTCTGAAGAAATAGAAACTCTTACCTCTGTTTCTGGAATCTGTTATGCCTTGACAAGCTTCAAACATTGACCAAATGGTGATTGACGGGTGTAAAAAACACATGCGTAAAACGTGCGGAGATGTCTTAGACAATCTGAAAGGAGACTGCTACCAGGTAATACTTTGTTTTTCTTTCATTACAAGTCGTATTTCAAATACATGTAGACCTAGTCTGGAAGGACTGCTATGGCAAAGTTTTGGGGACAAGTCTTCTGACTTAAGTTTGGGAAGCTTTTTTTCCTTTTGTATGACACTTGCATATTTTAATAACTGGAGTTTATGTTGGAAGTACTTTAACTCTCTGTCTTTAGACTTCTAAAATTAATTGCATATGTAGCTTTTAAGGAATGTGAAATAGGAGAATGTTTGTTATAACTTAGAAATAAAGGATAGCAGTAAGAATGTTGTGTTTAACATCATTCCTTAAACTGTTAAAAGGAGAGAAGAAATGTGTTTCTTAGTTGTTCTATACTGTTGAAAATAGCTGAATTTGTAATACACATTTAACAATTATTTTTATTTTGCAGGCAAAATCCTTTAGTATTACACTGCTATTATATTAAAATAAAAACCCCAACAAATGTCATGCATCCCTGCAGTTGAGTTCTTTGTGCTGCATCTGACAGCACTTACAAATGAGCCCAGGTGTAATCTGACATGTTTCTGTTTTCATTACTGGCCCTTAGATGTTGTCACAGCTATTAACTTACAGGAGCTAGCTAATAAAAACACACAAAAAAATAATAGAAGTCACATGCTACTCCATGGAAATCAGTGGCTCTTCATATAAATACCTTATTTAACTTACACGTTGGAACTGCTAACTGTTGTCAGCATTTGGTAGAAAGAACAGTGGTCACAGATCTAGGAACTTCAGTCCTGGAATGCCTGTGTTTTCATTGTCATAATTCCTACAAGGTTCCTCCTTTCTATATGATGTATAAAGTTGAAAGTGGAGCCTAGAATTAAAGGTGTATTTAATTTTGTAATTTTTTCCTCCAGATTTCTGTGAATCCACATTTGTTCCTTTTACCTGTTCATATTTATGTTATTTTAGGACTAGCAACAATATTTCATTCTTACAGGTTCTAATTGAAGACTGTATTCCTGTACTGAAGAGGTATGCCAAAGAAGGAAGAATGTTTGATTATGTAATTAATGATCTGACAGCTGTTCCAATCTCCACATCTCCAGAAGAAGGTAAGTCTTCTAATTTATTTACTTAAACTTCTGAGAATTTTTACATTTCTGTCTTTCTGCTGCATAATAGTCTACAGCATAAATGTTTTCATTTTTTTCAATTTAAAAAGCAGACCTGAGAAAAGACTACTGGTTTTTAATTTTTTTTTAATATTAAAAAAGACTAGCAAGTACCTAGTACTCTTTTTATTCTCTTATTCCAGAATAATATAAACTCATGTAGCTCTTGAGAAGTATTTGGAGTTCATACTCCAGTAAACTTTCCTCACTGCATAATTTATTGGAAACTTTAGGAAAATTCCTGTGAAGAAAAACAATACTCCTGCCATCATTGCCATTGTGTATGATTTGAGTTTGTTTTTTTTTTTTTAATCCAGGCTTTATTTTTTTTTTTAACTTTGCAAGTCTTGAATATGTAATAAGTAAACAAGCCAGTAATATGCTGTTCTGTTTTTCAATCATTGCCCATATGCAGATTCCACATGGGAATTTCTACGGTTGATTCTTGACCTCTCAATGAAAGTCCTGAAACAAGATGGAAAATACTTCACACAGGTATGATACTCGGATGTAATAAAGTACTGCTTTATGTCTATTGCAATTTGCGTATTTTCAGTTAAAAAAAAAAGACTAACTAACAATTGACTTCAAGCTGGTTTTCTCCCTTTAATGACTTACCAGGCATTTTGCATGAAAGTTAGGATTTGCTAACTGACTCGTCTTTTTTCATTATTTCAGCTGAATATATAGTGCTTTTGTCTGGAGTTCAAAAGTATAATTTTAAGACTCAGCAAGGCACACTGCAGAATATTGCAGCTAAACAGTTCTTGGAAAAGCAGAATAGATGTACTTCATTAAGAGATATATGGTTTTTAAACTAATGTCTCTAATTATAGAGTGTAAAAACAAAAATTTGTCATTCATTAAAGTGTTTGACATAAGTGCTGTGGGATGAGAAAATTGGTATAGACACCTCATAGGTAATAGAAATATGGTATAGCTTTCAACAGATAATACTTCAGGTAATCCCGAATTTGAAATGCCACAAAGTTGTGTGCTATTGTACCAGAATGTGACAGGAGCCAGCAGATGGTTCAGTGAAGTCTAAGTCTCTGAAGCTGTATTTCTTTTGTCATGCTCATAAACTAGTCTTCTGATGTGTGGAGAATCTAAGTACTGTATTTTAGAATAATATCCTTAAGCTCTGAAATATCTAGAAATTGGTGTACTGTAAAATTGTGCAGGTTTATAAAGAAAAGCAAAACTTGTGGGATGAGGTTTCTGGCAATTCTAATATGCTGCTGTATTTTAAGATGCTGTGGTTGTATGGGCAAGAGAAATTATCTTGTGGTTGAAATATAAGGTATGATTAACATGGTTTTACCACACTTTAAATTTTAATGGCATTTCTGTCCTGTTAATTGTGGAAATATTTGTGGCAGCCTTTGCTATCGAAAGGACACTAAATGTTTTGGAAACAGAGCAAGTTGTTGTGTTGCAGTTGCTGTCCTTGTAGCATACACAGTGATACTAGCTCACCTTGTTGGAATGAAGGCAAATGTATATCTGGGGACAGGCTTTGTTGGACTTTGCAGAAAGACTCTTAAAAAGAAGCTTGTGCTGAAAGCTGAAATGATGGCTGTGCTGCAGCCAGAGGGCAGGGGGGTTGTTATGTGTCAGCTGGAACCCGCTGAGGTGGAGACTGGTGCAGCCCCTGATGCTTGCTTTGTCCTCATGGGAGGAGATAAGTCAGCTCCCCAGCATGTGATGGCACAGAATGAAGGAAAGGACAGCAATCCTGAACCAGCCCTGGTGGGTTTTAGATGTTGTGAAACTATGCAATGTTATATTTTGTGGTCCCAAAGCAACAAGGTGTACATGGCAGGATGGGAAAGAAACAATATTGAAAGTGATGTGGCTTAAAATTGAACTTAGGGCTAATGAGTAGCCAGTGCAAAGGCTGGAGTATAGAAGCAGTGTTCTCTAGCAATTTAGTCTTCCTGAAGATGTTGGAAAAAGGACAATTAATACTGGGACAGACAGCTGTCAGAGCTTTTGATACATCTGTTGATAGACTACTCAGCCCATTTGATGGTCCTTGTAGCCACTTCCCAGGTGGGCCTGAAAAAACACAATAGCCCTCTGTAAAAATGGAATAACCCTCTCTATTGGGTTAATATGGCCAGGTTTTGATAGTGGGGGGTGTGGGAAGGTCTCCCATGTCCAACAGAGGCAATGCCACTGGGCTCCAGGATGGACCTGCTCCTGACCAAGGCTGAGCCCATCATTGACTGTAGTAGTGCCTCTGGGATAAGATTTTTGAAGGGCCAAAAGTTGCTGCACAGCAGCCAAAGAGAGAAGTGAGAACATGGGAGAGAAATGGCTCTGCAGACTCCAAGGTCACTGAAGGAGGGGCAGGAGATGCTCCGGGTGCCAGTGCAGAGATTCCCCTGCAGCCCATGATGAACACCATGGTGTAGCAGGCTGTGCTCCTGCAGCCCATGAAGCTCCACAGGGGAGCAGAGATCCACCTGCAGCCCCTGGAGGGCCCTGTGGTGGAGCTTGTGGATACCCGAAGGAGGCTGTGACCCTGTGGGAAGCCCATGCTAGACCAGGCTTCCTGGCAGAACCTGTGATGCTGCAGGGGACCCCTGCTGGAGCAATTAATGAAAAACTGCAGCCCATGGAAGGACTCATGTTGGAGAAGTTCATGGAGGACTGTCTCCCATAGCGGGAGAGCCCACACTGGAGCAGAGCTGAGTGTGAGGGGGAAGGAGCAGCAGAAATAACATGGGATGGACTGACCACAATCCCCATTCCCCATCCTGCATCAGTGCAGTGAGGAGGAGGTAGAGAATTTGTGAATAAAGTTCACCCTGGGGAAAAAAAGAGAGGTAGGGGAAGGTACTGTTAAAATTTGGGTTTATTTCTTACTATCCCACTCTGATTTGATGAGGAAATGGAGTTTATTACCCATGTTGAGTCTGTTTGCCTGTGACAGTGACTGGTGAGTGTTCTCTCCCCAGCCTTATCTTGGCCCATGAGCCTTTTGCTGTATTTTCTCTCCTCTGTCAGCTGAGCAGGGGAATGACAGAGTGTTTTTTGTGGGTACCTGGCACCCAGACAGGGTCAACCCTCCACACCCTCAGACAACTCAACAGTCTGGCCATAGGATGAACACATTATTGGGATTCTTAAAATAAAGTTAGCTGTCTATAAGTGTGTTTAAATTACTTAAATTTAAATTCAATTAAGCTAACTGAAGCTGGCTACTTGGAGGATTGGTTAGACTATAGACAGAAGGTCAAACATGACTACTACTAACTTTGGCAGCTTAGTCACACATTGGGAACTCAGAAATGATTTTGATTGTTCTGTTGTGTTTGCTATTAAATGCCAGTGGTTTTATCTCTGTGGAATTGGGAATTTAAGTTACTTTTGGTCCAGTTATCTGCTTCCAGGATGCTTATGTTACATAGCAGGCCTTACTGAAGAAATCATGTGTCTTTTAAGGCAGTTGTGTTTTTAAAATGCAGGACTCCATGTGCCCCCCAGCCCCTTCTTTGCATTTTAGTTCTTTAAAACAAAAAATATTAAATATAATCAAGAAAAGGAACTGAGGGAATGTTCTCTTGTTAAAGTATCATCATGCTATGGTGAGGAGTTGTCTCATAGCAAAAATGCAGCAAAAGGATCGTTGTCCTGGTGACCACTAGCCAGCAGTTATAATTGTTTCTTCTGCCTTGACATTATGTTGTACTGATATTGAAAATTTCTGTCCTTTGTAGTTTGTAGTCTGTCCCCTTGCACCCTGAACAGAATCATGCGCATCTATTTAGGATGTCATTTATTTCAATGCTGAAGAAATGCTTTGCCTAAAAGTGGAATTGTGTTCACAGAATGTCATCCTTTCCCATAATGTATTGCTGTCTGTCTAAATGCCACTGCTGGGAAAAATAAAGGGAAATGCTCATCACCTCTTTATTGAGCTCTGCACAAGTTTTAGAAAATGTTCTGATCTGCACGTGAATTGTCAGCAAGCAGGGTCTAGTGCTGTCTAACTCCAGATGGATATAATTTATCTGAGATTATAAAAAGAATTATTTCTGGCATGCCTCTCTTAACACACCTGGTGGTTCCCTCGGGATTCCTTCCGTGATGATCCTCGAAGCAGTCTCCAACTGCTGCTGCGGAATGTCCTATCACCACTAGGTGGAGGCAGGTGACCGGTATTGCCTGGCAGTTTATTAACATTTATAGAGATTCTGCCTGTGGAAGGTTTTTCAGACTATTTATTTGTATTCCTAGGGGATATAAGGACTTATGTGGCCAATTTTAAGATGCAGGAGGGGCTTCTTCCTTCTTTTCGGCTCTGAAAAGATATAAAAGAGCAGTTAATAGATGTCAATCTCTGCTGCTTTGAGTTTGTGTCTGGGTGTGTTTGGGGAAAAATACCTCCATTTTCTCTGTGCAAATAGTAATCACAGCTTAGAACAAAAATTTGTATGAGTAGCAGCCATGCTTTACACACCCTTGCTTTTCTGGCTGCATCATCCATACTGAGTGTTGCAGCCCACACAGGATCTGCACAGGGAGACATGAGCTTTAGGGCCCTTAGTCTGCAGAACTTACAAACCTGTCTGTAGGTTTAAGACTTGAAACTTGTTTGTGAAAACTTACTGTTAGACATAACCCACCACTCTGAGGTTCCATGGTCATATGGCATGCTCTTATTTCCATTCTTTCTCCTCTGAAGCTGGTGCTTTGAAGTGTTTAATGATAGGAGGCCATGGCTGTGAGGTGTTTGGTGTTATGCTCTCCAAGGAAGGACAGTTAGAGGTACAGGCTCCCAGCCATCACAGTGGAGAGAAATGGGAATTGATAAGGATGTAAGACCTTGGTGTATCCTGAGGTCCACTTTCATCTCTGATATACCTTCCCAGCAATTTTTTTCCAAACATGTTAAGAGTTTTTACAGTATTGAACTTTCTAAAAGTATGATTTTTTTTATGGCCCAAGTGATTCCTTTCAAGTGAGTATATATACTTACAGATATAAACCTGATATGTGGCTATTGTTTACCTGAACCACCACTCTTGTGCATTCACAGTATCACATGAGAATTGTCCCAGGAGCTGTGAAGCCATGCTCTATCAGGTGCTGAGACTCGTTGTAAGGTTGTCTTTGAGTGTCGGTGGGTTATGTGTAGCTAAGAAAATGCCTTTTTCTGTGCTAAGTTTTTGTTCTGTTGATCTAATCTTTTGAGGTTGAGAAGGCTATAATTTTCAGCCTGTTTATGTGGTAGAACTTTTAAAAATACCTCTGAACAGGAATTTGTGACTTCCTGGTTGGGGTCACTGAGCCCAGGCAGGATAGAAACTCAGACCACTCTCAGGTTCCAGTAAACAGCACTGACCCACTGAGGGGATCTTGTGTCTCCCACACGAACATGTGGCCCTTCACTAAGCTGTCTCTTCCTGGCCACTCTCTTATACAGCCCTCTAAATGTCCAGACAGTCATCATGTTGCTCCATAGTTAGACTCCTTTTTTTTGGCTGTTGTGTGGGCTTTCTAATTAGCATTTCCATTGAGGGAACAGGATTCTCCATGACTGAACCGTGAAAGGAGGCTGGAAGAATGGCCGTATGTCCCTGTGTGAGCCTCTGTGATTGCTTGGTAGTTCAAGAGACTTTAAGGAACAGACATTTTCATTTCCTTTTGTTACTGAGAGTTTAGCCACTGGAGGTATTTACAGTTGGGTTTGCCTCCATTATTTCCTTTACAGCCCTCCCTGTCCCCCAAAACCTAAGCCTAGCTTTGATGCTGGTGTTTCATGCTCTGTGTCTTACTGCTTATTAGTCACTCTGAAATGAGGAAGGGTAAAACCCAGCCATGGCCATGTCCAATTCTGGCACATCATTATAAAATAAAAATAGAAACTCATGCTAAACACAATATTAAACTTCTTTGGTATACAGTCACAGACAAAGGTGGCCTGTGACAATTACTTATGGGGTAAGACATGTAAAAAATGGGCAAGTATGGAAAAGGGACCCTTTCACCTGCTTTCAACTCACTAGTTTACTTTCTGAGAGTTGGAGGAAGCATAGTGGCCTAAGTTCAACATGTAACCAGCTGATGGACACATCCACTTTATAGATGGGCAGAGTTAAATGGAACTTACAGGGTGTCCTGGATTAGGGCAAATTTGGGAGAAAACATCAAAAAGGGGGCCCCCCC